>JAZGTJ010005951.1:0-26174 GCA_036877575.1 Botia almorhae
ACCAAATTGAGTTTTGAGTTCTGGGGCGGGGCTTCACCTGTTCAGGGGAACAGTGGTACATGGGGTGGGAGTGAAGGTGTGTTAACATTGTTTCGAGAACGTTATATATATATACAAGAAGACGTTACCATAGTAACACTCTTCGACACCCCTCTGGGATGTCAGCTGTGACTGAACAAGGCTACGTTCATCAAAATGTAGATAAAGAAGCGAAAACAAGTGTTGAAAGCTGTTGAAAAGACATACATATGCTTCTCTGGATAATATATGTAGCGACTGGTCTGAGATCAGGCGGGGCTGATATGCTGAGTGTGGGAACGAGAAGCTAATGGTGACTTATTACCTGTGCTGACAATGTGCGGATTGCATCGTTATTTGCGCCATTTATTCTCTGCGCTGTATAAACAAAGAGATGGGGTGTAAATGTGCGGGGGGGTCGTTGTTTTCCACTTGCTCGGTTGCCAAAACGTTACTCACCTTAGGAGCACGGCACAGATCCCAGACCAGCGCTAAACCGTATATCACTCAGCGCACAGACGCGCCCTTTTGACCTCAGCGTCTTGTGTTTGCTGCTGTGGGGGCAAGTGACAATCTAAATGGCTCATAGCAGCCTCGTAACAGTGCTGTACACTCCTTCATCCTCATGCAATCATTTGTTTTCTGTTTTAAACCCTCTGTATTTCCTTTCAAATGAGGATTACAGTAGACTGCAGTCAGACCGTAACAATGCGCAGAACGGGGTTATTAATGCGCAGGTTTACCGATGGCCCTTCAGTTTCAGAGCGGGTCTGCGCTTCCTCACGTGTAATTAGATCCAGCTCTGTACACACTGTTCTAAGGGCAGGCCGACGACTGACCCCGGTTTGAGGAGAGATAAAGATCGCACGCGCTTCCACGCGTTCAGGTCCAAATCAGCGATCACATTAAGTCTCACTCTATCACTCAAATCTGGTTTTCTCTTCTGATTTGTGGTTCTACTCAGCTAACAGAGAACTTTCTCATGGGCTAATGATATCTTAACGTTCTCTTATAGATTTACTATGACAAGTGTAATAACTTTAAGGTATCATATATTGAAAACGTACAAGTTGTCAGTGGAATGTTTTAAAAATATTGAAATGTTAACCAAACAATAATGTTAATACAACATCTTAACAGCTGGACAATGCATAGAACTTTCAAAAAACATTTCAAATGTTTTTGCTAATGTTAGGGAAACGTTCGTACAACCTAAAAATGTCCGTTGACAGAATATTGTGATTTGTTTTAGGTCTTGTGTTTAATTAAGTTTTTCTGCATCATTAAGTTTAGGCTCGACATCTACGTTTATTCGTTTAGCAGACGTTTTTATCCGAAGCGATTTATAAATGAGCACTGAAACAAAAGCGATTCCTTCTAGAGTTACAGTAACAGGAGAATGTTCCAGAACCGCTCAAGTAAATGAGCATAGATTCTCAAATGGTCCATTTCCTCATGGTGAAACCCAATAGTCTCTCTGCACAACTGGAACGTCAACTGTGGTAAATTAATGTAAATTAGCCGCAATCAACACATACTACAAGGCAGCAGTTTGGACAGACCTGATTATTATGTAGCCTCCTGTTTTTTTCCCATGTACACATTTTAAGTCATCAAAACAATGAAATAACACAATTGGATGTATGTAAATTTAGTTTAGTTTTGGTAAAAATTAACATTTTTACTTGCCATAAAAATTATTTATGGCAAGTTCTATATTTCATTAAATACATGTGCTATAAGTATGTCTGTCTGTCTGTCCGTATGTCTGTTTATCAAAATATAAGCTCTGGGTCACAATTCTGGATTAAAAGGTTTAAAACACGGTGAGAAACCAATTCAGTCAGATTTGTGTAAAGTGTGCTGACAGTGTAATTAAAAAGGCAAATAGTTTGGATGCATACAAAATTAGCTGCTGCTCACTCCTGGACCCCTTACTGGTGTGTGTGTGTGTGTGTGTGTGTGTGTGTGTGTATATGTGTGTGTATATATGTGTGTGTGTGTGTGTGTGTGTGTATATGTGTGTGTGTGTATGTATGTGTGTGTATATATGTGTGTGTGTGTGTGTGTGTATGTGTGTGTGTGTGTGGTGATTCTTAAGGTGTCTGATTAGGTCTCTGGGGTTCAGCTGTTAATGGAGTGTCAGAATAAACATACACTTAATCCTCACTTAATCCTCACTTAATCCTCACTATCTCTTCATTTGTACAATTAGGAAGTCAGTTGTTGGCTGACTGATGCACATTTAGGATAAACTGGTTAATGCGAATGGTCTTCATCTTATTATGCATGGAGAGGTTTGTAAGAGTGTTGGTGTATGGGTGTGTCCCCTAACACAACAATACAGCAGAATACTGCAGCCAGAATTCTGTTTTGGGACATGATGGATATGTAACATGTATGCCATTATAGCTTAAAACTATATATGGCTAATATATAAAGTATTGCAACTGTATATACATTACAAACTTTAACTACTGTTTGTAGTCCGCTAATCAAATAATCAAGTCTGTAACATGTTTGCATTGAAGCTCACAAGATCTTGCCCACAAGTGCAGAGCTGTGTGATAGATTACAAGCCACGAATGACTGTAGAATTTGATAAATAGATGGAGATTTTAGTGCTGACTGTTAATGTGAGGGTCAGTTATTGCAGTAAAAAATGTTGTAAAGTTGTATATGATGAACCCTTTTCAAAATATAAACAAAATCACAAAAATCGTACCTCACATTCCACATCTACATTTAAAAAAAGACGTTGATGAAAGTTTAAAAACTGGTAATCTCTCCTAGGTCTTCCTTTGAGGCCACAATGTGGAATTATAAAGTTAGATCTACACACTAGGCCTCTAGTTTTCTACTTTCTTAAGCTTGATTGTGCCGGGTGTTATTTGAACGCACGCATTATTAAATGGGATGAATTCAAATACTTGTCATGCGCTTTAAGAATAAAACGGCTGTAATTTATCTGTCCATTTGAATTAGGAATTGATAACATCGCATATTTGGTTTGGCGGATCGTGTTTACGCCACAAATTGCGAATCACAGCAAGACTGACAAGCGCATGAAAAGGATATGAAGGGAAGATTACTTTCAATGGAAACTTGTGAGACGCGCACGCCACCAGTAAAGGTAACCGCGCCACCACAGAGATATAGTTTATAAAGAGTGCAGTAATCAGATTGTTAATAGATACGTTTACATTTGTTTACTTTGCCAAACTTGATTTCACACGTGCCGATTCATCATTGATGTAGCTTCAAGGGGGCGTGTCTCAATGCATCGCCACGGTGACCTCGATATCTGTACGATTTTTTAAAAAAAACTCAGATCTCTGTGTACAGATGCCGTGATTGTTAATACAAGGCAGCTGTGACCATAAAATCCGAACTTAGTGTTATGAGCTTTTCTGAAGCAGAGATTTGATACAAAAATCTGCTACAAAATACAGGACGAATTTGTGCTACTTCATTGATAATCTGATATCCAAACTTTTCATCTATATATACATTTTCCCTATAAGACAGATTTTCACTGTGAGACCACATGGGATAAATTTGGAGTGTCTATTTTATGTCTTTGCACACATATGCACTAACATTCCTGCGTTCTCCATTTGTCGGTGTAACTTAACGCAACACGTGTATTATTTGGGCAAAGCAAAACAAACCAATATATAAAATGACAGTATTATTAGATTGCATATTCTCTGTGTAATATACTGCACACAGGCATGTCTGAGAGGAGAGGGGTGGATTGATTTTGTACGCTGGCAGATGCATGAGAACGTTAGGCTGGTATGTACTGTAGCTTGAACAAACCAACCGCCTGACAATTAGCCATTTCTGTCATGGGGCAAATACAATCAATGTGTGTTGTTGCATCAGATGATGGAATCAGAGTTACGACAAGAAAAAATATCTTCACCGACCACGGCTGATTGGCTCACGACGAACTTAAAAGCGATTTTTATGCTTAAATGTGTTTTTTGCATTTCAAATCGCTTTGCTAAATGTATCATCTGTCACTACACATAAACCTCAAAATGGTTTTAAGGCAGCGGGCTTCACTTGGCTATCAGAAGTATTTTACTACAAGTTATTTTTTAGAACAAACCGGAAGACTGTTTCGGACAGAATAATCCTTCTAAACTAGTTTATACAATTCTTCTTAAAGTCATCACAGTGCATTTAAACTACTCTTGCCCCTCAGATAATGTCAGAATCAAGACGGCAGCAGCTGATGAGGGAACACAAACATTAGCCAGTATGGCCTCACCACAACAAACTCACCATGTCAGCTGCTTAATGCCAGCTTGAAACAGCAGGACATCATTTGTGGAGACCTAATTAAGTGGTTTCAGATGGAAGGCGCTGTCAGAGAAGCCCTCATGTTCCCAAAGCCCCTCAGCATTTTGGTGTTCTGAGTGTTGTAAGGTTGAATCATTTTCATTTCATTGGCTGGTGTAAGTTACAGCAGTGTCCACATTTCATGAAGCTATGATATATTTATGGCTTGCCAAATGCAACCCTAATCCTACCCTTGATAATAAGTGGAGTATATTAAGCTCAGGGGCTGTTTTGCTAATGTGCTTCATAGGGTCGGCTAAGACCCGTGGGGCTGTTGCTCTGTGTACACTACTGGGTAACCTAATTTTCACTTGGTGTGTAATGTAAACCTGTAAAAATAGCAGGGGAGCTGATTCTGGGTCAGTTTTGAGGTTCCTGTGTGTAGGTCACTGAGTAAGCGCACATTGTACATTTAGCTTCATGAAGTGATCATCCGTGTAGACACGCCTTCCAGGGCACCTGTGATTTTTAATGAGGTGTTTCTGGGTGAGCTGAGAGACTGGCTCTCAGTTTAAATGACACGGTAAAGAAGCGAGACTTGCCACCATAAGGACGAGTTATATGAGGGCATGTTTAATCTTATTTATAGTTTAGATTAATGCAAAGTTATTATATAAAGATTTATGAACTCGTATTTGCGTATTTAATGTACAGATGAGCCAGTAATTGGTTTGACCCATAATTTGTTACAGAAATTCACACAGTAAAATGATACATTTCGTTAAAAAACAGCATCCAACAATGACATGCATTTAACTGTAAACAATGGATTAATTCTGGTAATATTAAAATGTGTTTTTGCATAAATTATTTGACTATATATCATAACAGCCATTCATACTCACCCTTAAAGCAGATTGTTTAAGGTATATGTTTTTAACAGTTGCATACTATCATTTTGACCAGAAGTTAATGAGTGACACACAAATGAAGACATCAGACTCTTTGTTTTGTGAACCGAGGTTACTGCCTATAAATGAGTGTCTTTGGACTCCTAAAAATCACTTACTATGAGTTTTCACACGAGGCGAGTTGTTCACACCTGGCCAGGCAGGAAGCGTGACCTGATCTGTGGTCTCATGGGAAGGTTTCAGTCTGAGAAAAAACAGTCCTGCAGAGTTTTGATGCCGCCACAGAATGTGAGAGTTTATTTTTATCTCACAGAGGAATTTTAATTAATTTTTTCATTCTTTCATTTTTTGTTTAATAGTTGACTGCTGTTTAGTGATTCCGCCTCTGACAATTACTGTGTCAAAGATTTAAACAACTGGAGTTTTACATTTTAACATCTTAAAGTTCTTTCAAAGTTATTTAAAACGTTCTTGGAGTAACGTCAGTAGAATGTTTTTTTAAAGCAGTATATCATGTCAAAACATTATTCTTAAGTAGTTAGTGAGACATTTTAAAAACATTACAAAATTAAAAAGTTTAAATAATGCCCTTAATACCAAGCAATAACATTTTTACAACCTCTACAAAATGTATATTTTGAACATTTCTAGAACACTCAAAATAACATTTTAATGTTTTTGTTACTTTACTGTTAACATTTTTGAACGTTTGGGAAATGTTCTTACAGCCTAAACTTGTTAGCTGGGCTCACTGCAGCCAGCTTGTACCTACCTGAAGTGTATTTATCTGGGTTTCCAAAATGACTTTAATTCCTGAAACAAAATCCTGTATTTTCATCACCGCTAGACTTCATGATGATATCAGACAAGACAGTCTTGAATTGTGTGTTGGAAACTCGGCTGCAAATATTAGCTGCGAATTCCAGAGTGCACATGGACTTGAAAAGCCCAAAAATGTTTTTATGTGTTTTGTGTGATCTTTATAATCAAAACCTTAAACCAGAACGCGGCGAATGATTCGCCCTTTTCCTCCCCCGTCATAGCTGTGTGAAAATATCCCGCCAGCATTTTTGTGGAGCGATAGTCGTGTCTTAAAGTTGGATTAGCGTTCTTTACCAGAAATCTGCCTCTCTTAGCTTGTTACAATTTTGAGGGGTATATCTTTGAGTCTGCCTTTGTTTAAGCTATGAGCTTTCCTATAAGAGTCAGTAAGCTGGATGTATATGGCTAGTGTCAAGCATAATGAACTCTGGCAGGGGCATTTAGTGGTTGTAATTCAGATCTAATTCAGAACATCCTAACCTTCAGTCTGTCAGAAGCTGAAATCTGCTGGAAAGCTCTGGGTTCCAATCATGGCCTTGTGTAGCTGCACAGAAAATAAGCTTTCCTAGAGCACAGAAAACAGTTACAGTACACACAGTTGAAAACACAGGTCTTAGATAGTCACGGCCGGGCGTGTATGGATTGAGCTTGTAATTGGCTGAGGCTGTTTAAAGTCACATAAACAGAATAATGTAAACACAAGAAATCTGCTTCAGATTTTCTCAGATTGGTTCAGATTGGTTTTAACGTATCATGTGTGTTCCGTACTGTACTGTAATATTAGCAGGAAAACCTAACTAACAAGTTTAGGTTGAATGATTGTTTCCCTAACATTTCCATTAAATAACAAAAACATTAAAACTGTTATTGTAAAATGTCCCATTTTTAGATGTTGATGTTATAAAAACACTATTCAAACGTTTTAAATTCTGTGACGTTTTTAAGGGTTCCATTAACAACTTTAGAATAATGTTTTCGATATATATAAAATATAACAATAAAAACATTCTACTAACATCACTGCAAGAACGTTTTTGAGAACTTTAAGAGAACTTTTAAAGAACAGTAGCCAACATTTTGAGAACGTCCCCTGTTAGCTGGGAGTGATTTCGGCCCTGCCCAAAGATGGAAGATATTAAAATGTATTACAGACAGAGAACTTATTGATACGTGACATAACTAAAGTCTGCTGGCCGTCTTCCCAAACCTGCTGTTTCAATAGAACAGATAACACAGTGTGGATGTGTATGGTATGTTAAATCTCAGCTGAGCGTGCGCGCGCTGACGGATGATTGATGACACGACACAGGTGGTGTTTCTAACCCTGTTAAACGCTCTGAAAACAAATGACACCTTTTATCCTGACAGCACGTCCAGTACTAGATTTGCTAATAGCTGTCGTTCGATCACATATTTTGCGTGGCTGAATCATTCGTAGAAATTAAGCTATTCATCATCCTGAAGTCAGTGAGAGATCGCGCAGGTGACTCCAGCCAGATGGAGTCAAAATGTGTTTAGTCTTATTCTGTAAAACGGTTTAATTATCTAATTGTCGTGTTGCCGGTGGTTTCCGGTGGGGTAGTGTGCAAACTATCAGTGTACGATTGTTTTCCTTCCAGTTACGTGAGTGTGTTTAGTCGCACAAGTGGTGGTTAAACAGCAGCTTGTAATGACCCTCCCTCTCTCTCTCTCTCTCTCTCTCTCTCTCTCAGTCTGTTCGGAGGAAGACCAAGAAAAACATTCTTAGATGGTGGTATACCCAAAAACTGTGCCCTCCATCGACGTTCACCGCAATGGACTGAGTAACAGACCTTCTAGGCCTCACTTCGTTATAAAACAGGTCCAATATAAATACAAAGGGATACTGTCTTTTGTTTTGAGTAATGCATTAACCTGCTCAGAAAGGTTCTTGTTGAAAGTGCGGGCCGGGACAGCTCAAGATTTATGATGATGGCTAGAGAAATGAGTCGTTTTTCTCTCCGTTGGCACTTTAATTATGCAATTATCAGCAGCTGGAATTCATTTGTGCGAGTTGTTAATTAGGGGCAGGGTCTGAGGTTCCTGCAATGACTTGAGAACTGTCCAGTGGGCTTCAAAGACTGAGATGATTAGCTAAATCTGAAGCGAAACTCAGTTGTCATTCAAGCGTTCAGACACTTCCTGCTGGATTCACCTTCCTCAGCCGTTCTCATCAGCTACAAATGCCCATAGATCAGATGCAGAGATATTTAACCCTCAAGCCTAACAGTGAAGTAATCAGATCGGCTCATGTCTTTGATAATCTAAATAAATCTGTCAATCTTGGGTTATGAAATGCGTTCTAGCTGAACAGCATGGGGGCCTGGGACCAGAGAGAGCCCTCTGCCTAGTCAGGGGCAGAATGTAAGCAAACACAGATAGATGTCTGGAGGGGAACTGCAGGAGAAGCTTCTGGGAGATCATATGAAACACATTTGTCAGGTTTCGTGTTTGTTGTTCACAGCTGATACTCTCTCCAATGATGGGAACAGGAAACGTTCTCATAATGTTGGCTGATGTTTTCTAAAAGTTCTCTCCAAGTTATATATCGAAAATGTTATTTTTAAGTTGTTAGTGGAATGTTTTAAAAACATTACAGAATCCATTACAGAATGTTATTATAACCAAGCAATAACGTTAACACAACGTCAACGTGTTTTGAACATTCTTAGAACATTAAAAATAACATTTTGGTTACCTAATGGAAACATTAGGGAAACTTTCTTACAACCTAAAATTGTTAGCTGAGGGTTGATTGTGATGTCATTTTTTTCCATGCACTTTTGCAGGACTCTCTGCAGCACATGCATGTGATGTGTGTCTGTCAGCAATAATAAGCTAATTTAGTGCATTTATGGTCTGCTAGAAACCATCAAAACATTTTCTGTGTGTCTAACTAAGTGAAAAACAAACATGGCCCATGTGCATTACTTTTCAGTAAACACCTCTTTGCTTTGTTTTTGAAGATGTATTTTGAACAAACAACCCAAATGTACTCAAAAATCACCTACAGTAACATAAAGAGAAAACATTCATGCGTCAAAGTGTGTCAGAAAAATAGACGCTTACGCGACAGTCAGACTGTTCACAGCCATCTGAATCAGATGATGTAGTGCACACGCTGGGATCTGACAGTGCATGTTATCTGATATACAGCAACTGAAATTGCGTAAAACAACACAAGAAAGTTATTTCAAGATTATGTTGTCTCTGTGTTGTCTCCGTTCTTTCTAATACATCATTTCAGCGTACTGGCGGGCGAGAGCATCTCTCTGGATACATTTCTTGAAACCACAAGTAACGAGAGATTTATTTGCTGTGGGACAGACACTCATCTGCAATCCATAATTCTCAGATACGTCTTCATTATAAAACATGACATTTATAAAACGTACCATGACCTACTGATGTTAACGCTCACCAGAATATTTTTCAAATTCATCGGAGGATATGAAACATGTCTTGTGTTTGGCAGAAAGAAAAATAAGAGAACAAAAGATGGAGGTAAATTGGTTTTTCAGACCTCTCTGGTGTCAGGAATGGAAATGTCTCGGATTGGGTGAAGTGCGGACAGGTTTTCATAGCCAATCGGTGTGTAATAAAACTGACACTTAGGAAAGGACGTGTCCTCCGGGCGTCCAGACGCTCCTGCTGATGTTTTGGCGTATGTGAATGAAATGCTTTGCCCACATGTACTACTGTTCTCAGCCTGAGCGCTTACAATCAGACACAGACGGGCTGGTTATGAGTCTCTGCTAGCATTAACCAAGTAAACGTGACTTTAACTAGTCTGAAAATGCTTTAGTCTTTTAACATGCATTTGTGACAGACAGTTATTGTAACTGAACTGCCAGCTAACTGTCAGGAAACGTTTTGCTGGTCTATTTGGAAACTGAGCAAAACAAATACAGTACAGCATGTCTTCATGCACAGCAAAGTTTGTGGTGTTTTTGATGCGATAAAACAAAAAAACAGTTACTGATCTGACGACAGATCAGTGTTCAAAACACTTGCCTTACCCCGATTCACAACAGTAAGCTCATAATAATAATTTAACATTTAAATGGTCAGGTCAGATTTCCCAGGAAATGTCAGTTTGGCTTCAACATGTACAGAAAAACAGGTGAATTAACCTGCAATTTTTAAAACAGGGATGGTGAGAGTCGAAAGGTGCCCATTTTAAACAAGTAATCCGTGGTTGTACGTGATAAAGTGTTCCATATGTAAGTAGGACAGTTAGCTATAAGCTAATATAAAGCTAACCTCCCGTTTTGGCTTAGGGCAACCGTATACATCAGCACATCAGGTAAATCATAGTTACTGCATCTATATTTATCATTTAATTGAACACATGTCTGTTTCCTGTTGAACCCAAGCAGGACCTCATAATGGTTTCATAAGGTTCAGCAGCTGTTTATAGGCAGCACCTCCCAGAACCTGTTTGATTCTATGGGCTGTCAGAATCTTGTACAGCAGTAAGAACAGAAGAGCAGTGAGTGAGTTAATCGTTGTAGTTCAACGAGAACACACAGTGATTAGTGTTCGTTTATTGTTGCCATGTTGCGTGCCACATATATGTTCAGTTTAGTTATGCAGCCTAGCTTCTCTGTTTTTTTAATGTCTAATCAATTACTTTAAACCCTTAAAATAATGTCTTAGAGTTAAATTATAAAGGTTTCATTCTTTTATATTTATTTCATTTTGTGAGGTAAAGTGATCACACGTTGGCTAGCCTTGCACAAATAAACTGTTTTCATTTTAGCATGAGATCTTTTGATCTTCATATGTCACTCCTGGTGTTCTGTGTGATTGTTTTGGCCCTGCAGCTCCCCCACCTCTCCTGACTGTATGTTTACATGAGTGAACTTCTTCAGCCCTCCATTGATGACGGCTAATCACATCTGAAATGCAGCCGCTGCTGCGTGAGTCAGTGACTTCACTTAAAACAGTTTGACTTTGAGTGTCTGACAGAGTTCTGGTGTGTTTAGAGAGCAATCAAACAAGTGTGTCTGCTTCTTGTGTGATCCTCATCAAGCCCCGAGTGTCGCTCAACCCTCGAGCAGCTCTCCAGCTAACTATTTTAGGTTGTATGAACGTTTCCTTGAAATTTTCATGAAGTTACCGAAACATTAAAATGTTATTTTGAAAGTTCTGGAAATGTTCAAAACGTCCATTTTCTAGTAACTACATACGAATAGTTTTGATATATATAAACATATAAAAATGTTCTACTAACATTACTGCAAGAATTTGTTGATAACTTTGAGAGAACATTGAGAAAACATTTAGAGAATGTTAGCCAGCATTCTGAGAATGTTAGCTGCGCCCTTGAATCCGTTTCTCTGATGCCTCTGAGGTGCTACTGAGTCTGTTCACTCGGGCCTGAATAGTCAGCAGTGCTGGGGCTCCAGCCAATCGCCAGCCACCATCACCTCCCTTCAAAATCAAGTGCGCAAATTCTGACCCTGTTTGTTCACTCACATCCTCGTCTTCTTGATTTGTAGTAAATCACGGCTGTCAGTCTAGTAGCAACTGATTAAAGTTCAGGGGTTTAATAGATCGTTTTAAAAACCCCAAATGACTCCCCTCTCCCTTACAGATCCACCTGGACCTCTGCCCTGGGTGCATGGCTGCTTTCAAGCAGCAGAGCTCGGTCCAAGTCCAAGCTCGTGGTTCCTGTCTATTCCCCAAGGGTCCCACGCTGCGGGCCTACACCAACATTCTCAGCTGCATTTAATCTGCCGTCAGACACGCTGACTAGGAGAAAATGTGAAAGAAAAGGCGCACCAGTGGAGACATGGAAAATCCTGGACAGTTGGTGAACCCCCCCCCACCACAGGTCCGTTCCAATTAATCGTGTTTAACCATTCCAGTCACACTTTAGCACATTAATCCTATTTTTAATCCAAAACACATTTGAAACAGGCTGCGTGTGGGGGGGTATTTTCCCCCCCTTTTACCTTTTTTGCCACTGCAAATCAGATGAAACCCAGAGACTACAGGCTCCTGGTTCAGCCTGCACTCGGACTAAACCTGGACTTCCTAAAACACATGGTCCACACTTTTTAAAAGCCGGTATTTGTTGCGACATGTTGATTCCATGACTGCAAAAACGATGCCCTTAGGAATTTTGGGAATTGCCTATGATAAAGAGGCAGTTAAGAAAATGCTATTATGAGAGGGGATGAGGGGCCCCTCCGGCCCCTGCAGTGTTACTGTGTATTCAATAAACATTTACAGTCTCTCTGTTCTTATCAGCTGCATATCCACAGTTACAGAGTCATAGTCTTAAAACTCCATTCATCTGTTAACAGACGGCTCCCCAGGCGCACTGGAGGATCCCAATTCTGTTGTTTACTTTAAAAAGTAATGATCATTTAAACCAAAGCGCTACATCTCTGTATCTCCAGAGTCAATGGAATGGAACTTCTCCAATGGAAGTCAATGGAACTGCTCCAGGAGTTTGTGTGGGCTTCGGGGAAGTGTCAAAATCTCCCTCAGGCTCCTCTCGCTAAATCCTGCATCCAATATGTGGAAGTACTTCAATTTCACAAGCAGTAATGTAATAAATGACTCTGCGTTGTTAATTAAGGTCCACGGATTGCAAACAATAGAGAATCAAACCACTGCAGATTTGAAAAGCACTTTTCAGGAGTATGTCAGGAGCATGTAAAACAGGCGGCTAATGATGTGAAGAGTTTGTGAAACTGTAGTTTTGCTCGTTCAATAAAAGCCTTTTTGTAAACGTTCAGAAGCTGCTCACACTAATGACATCATTAGCCTTAACCAGCGGCTACTTGGTTAGCCTTAACCACTAGTCAGGATTTAAAATAATACGTTAAAATGACTTGTAAAGCCAAGTTGATTTAACTTAAAAATACAAGGCAGTGAAGTTTTGTTCACACAGTGTGTGTTTATGAAGCATTAATAATCTGTTTTCTCCTCAGTTTTCACTTACTGTGTGATATCCACATGAAGAGCTGGTATGCTTCATGTCGACCAGTCATTTACCAGCTGGTCAAAGCAGTAACACACAAAAATGCAACAAGGCATCGAGACGAGATTGTTTTTCTGATGCGTTTAAAAATATTCCACGTGATACAGGAAATATATATAATAACCTGAGGTGACCATGTGTCTGTTTGAGGTTCAGCAGAGGAGTAAATGAAGGGAAAGAAACACATTCCTCTTCTTCGGTGGTACTCCGTTTAAACTATTAGACATCACAGACAAACCAAAACGTGGAACATGAAATAACATTCGAAGCCGTGATCTGTAATTATTTGCTCCTTTGGATAAATTCTGCTGCTTAAATTTATGATGTGACAACAAAAGATACACAATAAAATGTAATAATATTTCTGTCGGTTCTCACCGCATACTAACTGCAGAACTAACAATCATTTAATGATAACAGATTCATGTGTTAAATTGAGCTTGGCTTCTCACTCAGTTTTGACGTTTCACTGAAGAGGGTCATTGGATATTGTCCTGGAAATTTAGACATGAAAGAACTTCTGCTGGCGGTTTGGGTTCTTGGGCCTGTAATGTCTTGCTGAAAGTTATGGTTATGGTTTTACCTCAGTCACAATGATCTTTCCAGTGAATGATTTGGCCTAAGATGATTTTTTGAAAGCGTTTCGGTTCTGTACACTGTATGCACCATGTTGCAAATCCCACAATTATGAACACTGTATTGAAGATATTACATGTTTCTTTGGATAAGAAAAGTCTGTTTTCTGTAGCAGTTCTCTGTCCTGCAACATTCTTGCTAACCACATTGCTGCTAATATATGGGGTTGTACTATGGCCCAGATTTAGATGATAAAAACATACAGAGGAAATGTTCTCATAACAGTGTCTAATGTTCTCTAAGTTATCACAATTATGTAGTAACCTTAGTACAATGTTACACATATATTTTCTGTATACATATGATACATCAGTAACGTTATTCGTACATTGTTAGTGGAACGTTTTAAAAATGTTAAATAATTTTAAATATTTTGAATAACATTCTTATAACACAGAATGACTCTTTGTTCTCCGGTTCTCTTCTCTGCCGTCAGAAAGTGAAAAATAAATATGTTGGCAACAGTGACGAGACACAACGAGACAGAGAATGTGTTTCCTGGTGCTTTCCACCGGCTGCCTGCTGGTGTGTTCGCAAGCAGACCGCGAGTGTGAGCGATCACTGGAAATGACTCGCTTTTACAGGGATCTGATATAAGGTATGAAGTCGGGTTTGGGATGTTTGGCAGCTCAAATAAGAGAGAATGAGATTCAGGGACGTGATGTGCACGCGCCACAAGTGGAGCTCCTGGTAGGTCTCATCAAATCACAGATTTTCCAACTGTTTGCCGAGATGAATTGGATCCTGGTAGATTTCCGTAATAGGATAAATACAGACGTGGATGAGAGACGCCTGAAGCCCGGGCAGCATGTGGGATGGAAACTTTATTCTAAAGCTGTCTGTCTTAATGAGACCTTATCCACAGAAACATCACAGGAAATTTAAACCGTTTCTGAGGGCCAGAGGTAGAAGACCGAGAACTAACGTACATCTGGTGCTTCTTATTCGTCCTGGGTTTGAATCCGCGGAGAGCACGGAGATGCGTTTAGGGGCGGGAGAGTATTTCTCATTGTACCATCAACAGTACGGGCACACGGCCACTTAATCAGGTCCAAATTTCAGGCTTGGTTTACTGTAATGTCTGACATGGTCTTTCAGAAAGCGTGAAGACAGTAACCCATATGAAATCATTATGACTGTATAACTTTATCGAGTGCTGTCATGAAGGCTCCTGTTACCTTCTGATGAAACAAATTCATCAGTGCTTTCTATAATATCACAGACCTGCTGCAATGGTGTTGTAATCAGTCTTCATGTTTTTGACTAGTACGTAGTTGTGTTGTTTTCCTTCATGCTTAAACATTTGTATAGCTGCTCACATTTCCTAAACCATTTAACTGAAACATAAGTTTTTCATGCTGCTAAAAATGAAATAATAATAGATTTTAGACTATTAAATGTATACTAATACAGAAGTGTATACTAATACAGACGTGTATACTAATACAGAAGTGTATACTAATACAAAACCTGCAGTAGTTGTTCATGAACCGAACACATTTTTGTACATTATGAGCTTGTCTCTTCAAATGTCTCTTCAAATTAATTCTGTTATTTCCTCTGTCGTCTTTATCACTGTACTCCAGTGTGTTCTTTTGTATTTGTTGCTTTTAGTAACGTGTAACCATGTAGTGAAACGACTTCACCAAATTAATTGCGAGTGAAAAGCCGGGCACGCTCAGTTTCAGATGCAGTAATGAGAAATAACAGACAGAGCAAATCGGCAAATACAGTAATGAGGAACACATGTAATGAAACCCAAAAACAAATGAAGGGTTGCGGTATGAGGAACTTCACTTCATTTCAATCTCCCAATACATCTTCCCTATCAATATAATCTAATCTGGGGTGCACACAGCCAAAACTAGCATTCACAAAGACGAGAAATTGCGTATTTGAACAGACACCTGTGTTCCAGAGGTAGAGCAACAAAAAGCCATTTTAAGAGCCTGTCAGTGAAAAGTAACTATTAAATTTCTGTGTTTGTAACGTGAATCAGCCAAAAGAAAGTGGAAAAAAGCTGTGTGTGTGTGTGTATGCGTGTTTATTTAACCATATATTGGGGAAATTGGAGCAAAACCTGACAAATCTGAGCAAGACCTCCTTTTTGGGGACCTCCTCATTTGTAAAAATGCTTTAAAATATAGTCAAAAAAGGTTTGTTTAAATTGTAAAAATGCAGTTTTCTGCTACAGGATGTATACACAGGTTTCCAAGGGTTGTGTTTACTGTAACTTGCAGACGATCATTTTTATGTTCAAATCTAAGATCAAGAATCTACTGGACAGCTACGTTTGCAGATGAAATAAACTGGTACGCGCACATAAAGCACTTTTGCCTAAAGGAATTGACTGGGCTCTCGGTAGAAAAGAAAAGGAGAAATAAGGTCTTCACTACAAGAACCAGTTTGTAATTTGAAACATCTACCCGGCGGCCCGTGGTGACCATTGCCAGGACCTGATGAACGCCTGATTGCTCCTCTAAAACCAAGAAGTTCTGTTTGGTGAATGTTTCAGGAGTTTTGCTTCACAGGGAATGTTACTGACTGCCTCATATTGGAAGTGATCTTAATCCCCCAGTCTAACCACTTGTATTCCTGTAAATAATTCCAGTCGTTCTTTGGCAGAGGAGATCCACAACCCAAGTGTGGTGTGAAGAAGAGAAGATCTCCAGATCTTTGCAACTAGAATAAAGAGGGGTTGTGGACCACCCCAGGGGATCAGTTAAGAACCTGGCCTAAATCAGTTTGGCATTGGAAATTACACTTTTTTGGGGGGGGGGCAGATACTCGCCTCTGTTCTCGTCATAACCACACTGTTCTCAGTAACAGATTTCAGAAGGTTTTTTTTGCCCCCCTTTTGGACCGGCAGGCGAGAGGGAAAGATTTATGTCTTAAAAGACACATTTTAAAAGCAATGGTTTGGTTTATAGAGTGAAGCGCTGGTGCAGCAGACCGCAGCACGTTTTGGCTGCGCTTTGTGTATGCAAGTGTGGCTGCAGGTGAGAGAGACAAGCATGTTGATGACATGCTTCTTAAACCAAGCAGAAATGATGACAGACGCTGCACATGTCTGCATGCTAATGGCTAAGCGCTGCCTTTGTGACTCTTTAGAATAGACGGAACCAAATTAGCTTAACAGTTATAGATGTTTGTCTTCCAGGTCACTTTGCTGTAATGATGAAGATGTTGAGAACATTCTCTGAAAACAGATTAGCAGGCTTTAGATCAGATTTCATTCAGAACCACATCAGCATTTCTGAATGAACAGTGAACCTGGAGATCTCCATAAATGTATTGTGTTCTATGGCCAGACTGAGTCAGAGGACACCTAATGCAAGAGATTTGTGATTTGTGATTTGTCCCTTTTAGTTTTACTAGAAAAACTTTTAATTTGTATTGAAGCATTGAAACATACCCAGATAAATATTTTGTTCATTAAATTTCGATGTGGGAAACGACCCCAGCAAAGCGAAGCAAATAAATTCAACAACACTCCTCCAGGCAGAAACAGTAACGGCTGCAGGGGTCGGAAGGCCAAATTAATATATATTTCCAATGATTATTGAATTATGTTTATGATATATTTCCTGAGTCTACACACAATTAGTGACGCATTATTATTTCACGGTCCAGTAAATGGGGCGTTGAGTTCCGATGAGCGTGCGCTGTGCCAATACACTCATACACAATATGTGTATCGCACACTGTGAGTACACAGTTTTTGTGACGATACACTAATCTATGTGTAACGGCAAAAGGTGATTTGGTGATCATGGCAAACGTGAATATTTCCGTGATCAAGAACTGAGTGATTTAATGAAAAGAATACAAATTAAAACAGGACAGAAGGGGACAACGACAAGAAAAGGTCCTCTCATAGTATCAGTGAGGGCTTTGGCACCTGCAGTGGATTAATGGAGACCACCACCAGTGACGGACAGATTGAGTTACACTCGTACCTTCCCCCTGTTGCCATACTTGAAAACTGGTCGTCAATTTTGTATCCTCGTATGTTAATGAAGCCCACAAAGAACACAACTGACTTTACGCTCTGCTTCAAAGTACATCTGTCAGGACAGACACCGATAAGAATCTGTGCTCGCAGTATGTTTTTGGCACACCTGTGCCCTCTAATGGTAAACGTTCAGAGACACCTCACTGTTGCTGTCCATGGTATCTGTATAACGTGTAATATGCACAATAATATGCCTGTATAATATGCACGATACAATATCTGTACATAATACAGTACTCATGCAGTACTCATACTCAAAAACATGCAGAAGCTATCTAACCTTAAACTGAGTAGCAACATATATATATATATATCCCAGGAGTAAATATCACCAAGTATTAAAGCATCTTTCAGTCAGGAAAAGATGATAAAAATTAAAGTGACACAGGACTTTAAGAAGCCTGAGTTAAGGGGCTAATATTCTGGAATCTGAATAATATTCTGGAATTTTTACGGGCTAATATTCTGGAATTTATCCTGGCCTAATCTCGCCAGTAAGATGTTTTCAAAAACTGACTTAAAACCTAAAGGAATCAAGTAAAATATTTTTACTCTGAAATGTTGATATACACTAAACAATGAAACCCATGTTATTAATTATACAAATCAGTCACACAACACCAAACACAATCTGAGCTCACAAATATTCACATTTTATTTAAACAACACTAGTTCTAATAAGTACTGGTTAACATACAATGGTACATAAGCTTAATTTATTAGAGTAACCCAGCTAACAGAGAACATTCTCCGAATGTAGGCTACTAACGTTCTTTATAAGTTGTTAATGAAACGTTTAAAAAATGTTGCAGAATTAAAAACGCTTAAATAACGTTCACCAAGCATTAATGTTAATACCAAATCTAAAAAACGGGACATTTTGAATGTCCCTAGAACATTTAAAATAAAAATTTTAACATTCATAAAACGTTCTTACAACCTACCCAAAACTATTAGCTGGGTTTAAAAACTTTTAAAGCGATTTCCGCATACTTACTATTTTGAGCACCTTGTTTCCGTGTTGTTTATCGTGAGATAAACGAAACAAAGGGGACCTATTTGAAAGTAATTGTCACATTTAATAAGCACAAACGTCCACGCGTAAATGGCCCCGTCTTAAAACATCTACTCTGTGTTCTTTGTGATAACCTTTGACCCTTGATAACCCGAGATATTAACAGCCCGTTACAGTTTCCCTCTCTTAAATTATTTGTGCATACAGTCTAAATCTGTGGCATGCACGTGAGCGATTGTAGCTGGTTTTAATATTACATTTTTACATATTTGTTTTTTCTGTCGGTATCGTTGTTATTATTTATTGTTTGGGGGGGTCCTCGAAATCACGATATAAAAATCACGTGCTTATATTCCATCGTTACAGTTTGTGTTTTGCGAAATTATATGAAATTAAATCGTCATTTATATACACGGTGGATTCAGTCAGTGTGCAAACACAGCAGCGCTTCCTATCTTAAATGTATTGAGCTCCGTGTCACGCCACGGACTGCCTGAAAATGCTCCGGTTTTACATTCAGACATTACAAATGTGCGTTACTGGTGATGCGTTAAATAGTGATTGTCCCCAAACAGCATCTTTTATCGTGCAAATTGCATTTGATCAACCAGTTTAATTGCAGCAAGTTTGTTTTAGGGCTGAAGAATGGAGCCCGTAATGGTCATTATCGCATCGCTGCGAGGCGTTTATGGAGCCCGTGCTTATTGGAGAAGTTTTACGTGAACGAGCGATTTCCTCCGGGAATCCGCTCGTAACTGTCGTGTCAGAGCGGCCGTTTTGCAAACAACATGCACCGTTAAGCACTTTACGGTACAGCCCTTCGTAACGCAGCGGAATCTGCACGTTATTATTTAATACAAGAAAAGCAAAACAGAAAATATAACATATTACATATCTTATCAAATAAATTATATGTACCTGGTGATCTGGCAGCCTGTGGTTATAAATTTCAAATGCTTTAAAACAAAAAGCAGCTCGTCTCTCAACCACAAAAGAAAATGACGCGTTTTTACGCATACCAAAAAATAATAAAAACAAAAATTATTTCCCCCCAAATGAGAAGGAAATGAAATGGACCATCATGTACAACCACGTTCATAGGCGTGTGTGTAAACAGAATTCTTCTGGTTGACTCGTGCAGTGAACTCTTTAAAAAGACAAACTATGGAACTAAATTATTTGTTTCAAAAATCACCAAGATTAATTAAATCAAATCTCAATACACAGATCGGTGGTTTTCACGCCCTCGTGCGCCAAATCCAGCCAATCCCTCACAGGAGAAGTCATTCACAAACTCTTCAGTGACGTCAGCGGGGTATAAAACAGAGCCGGAGTTCCTCTCCGCCACAAACGAGTTACTGCAGCGGTTGCGCACGGACACCGTAACTACATTACGAGGTAAAACTCCGAGAAATCGCTTTTTTCGACTATGAGGGAAACTTGTGATCTTTAAAGGGACTGCAAGAACGTTTGGACACCGCCTTTTAGCCTGTGATGCCCGCTGGTATGTTTAGTATCGACAGCATCCTGGCAGGGAGACCCAGCGGCAAGGACTCGATTCTGCTCCATCGAAACGCTCCAGTCGTGTTCTCCAATCTGACGGAGTCATTGTACACGGCAGCTGGCGATTTGAACGGCCTTTATTCGTACACACGACCCCCGGCTCCTAACTTACAATCGGCTACTGGAACCAGGATAGACTATAACAACTACCATTATGGACAACTGCATGTCCAGGGGCCGACCGGGCCGGCCTGCTGTGGCCCAATACCAGCTCCTGGCTCACAGCAGTGTCCGTGCATTCCTACAGGTATGTTAGTTCATTATTTCTGTATTTCTGGAAATGGTGTGTGTATTTATACGCTTACCCGGCTAACAGGGAACGTTCCCAGAACGTTCTCTAAAACTTCCTTCGAAGTTATCAACACGTGCAGTAACGTTAGTAGAACTTATAAAAAACATTATGTTCATAGATATCAAAAACGCTATTCTTAAGTTGTTAGTGAAACGTTTAAAAAGTTACACAAAGTTTGAACAACATACTTCAACAGCAACGTTAATACAACGTCTAAAAAACAGACTTCTTAACGCCCTTGGAACTTTGCTGTCTAAAAAATACGCCCCTGGAAAATAACGTTTTCATACTTAATGGAAACGTTAGGGAAACGTTCTTACAACCTAAAACTGTTAGCTGGGTAATTAGAATATGCCACAAAAATGTAAGTTATTTAAGTTTAAGTTTAAATTGAAGACTTTTCAATTTTTATCCAAAAGTACAACGCTTCTATCGTAGTTGTAATTATTAGTATTAGTAATTATTAGTATGATCATGCGGATTGCAATACATTTACAAACATTTGTATTTATTTTAGGCTACGACAGCGCGGGGTCAATGCTTTTTTCTCCTGTCCCTCATCAAATGACGTCGTTCATGAACGTGGGCACGCTGTCCAGAACCGAGCTGCAGCTGCTCAACCAGTTCCACTGTCGGCGCAAGAGACGACACCGAACCATATTCACCGACGAGCAGCTGGAGGCTCTGGAGAACCTCTTTGAAGAAACCAAATACCCGGACGTTAGCACGAGAGAGCAGCTGGCACGAAACGTGCGTCTACGAGAGGAGAAAGTGGAGGTGAGGCAAACGCGTTTTTAATATTACTTATACGTTACATTGAGGTTATGTTGCACAATAGGACCTAGGCGAGTATATTGAACCACGTAACGGTCTGCTTAATGTGTACTAATTGTATGGAGCTGCTTGCATTTACAGATGGCTGTTTATTTATAATTTTTATTTTTCAACTATAGTTATCAATTATAGAAGCTTAATATTTAATATTAACAATTTTATAGACTATAAAAAGTTATTAATAGAAATGTAGAATGACCAATTAGGACGTCACAAAACTTCTCATTAGTTCAGGAATAATTCACGCGCCAGACCCACCAGCGCATTTCCTGTCAACAGAATATAATGCGCGTTTATTCATACCGTCGATTTTATACTTTGTCCTCGCTCAGGTTTGGTTCAAAAACAGACGCGCAAAATGGAGGAGACAGAAAAGGTCGTCGTCGTCCGAGGAGTCGGAAAACCCACAGAAATGGAGCAGATCCACAAAAACAACCCCAGAGAAAACCGAGGGTGGCAAAAGCGACGTGGATTCAGACAGCTGACAAAACGAGCCCGGAAAATCTTGCACGAATATTTCTCGGACTTCATGTAAATACAGTAAAGGAGCGCGCGAGTGGGAGTGACGTTGTGTCGTCACACTGTTGCACAGATGTACAGAAAATGTGACTTCGAACCGTGAAATTGTTATTTATATTAATTTATATCTACACAGACTAAAACAACGTGGACTCTGGTCACAGTCATATTACCTGAAAACGTTTTAGCGGAAGTCCTGTCGTAGTCAGTCTAAATAAGATGTTATACGATGGGCTGAAACTGAAGACGTTACGATGGCAGAACGATACTAAATAGAAATGTATTAAATCAACGACGCTTTGAAACGACCAAGTAATAAAATAATATCTAATCATTTTTTTGATTCGCCTTATTACAAAAGTTGCAAATGTACATTTTAATTGCATTAAGGTATAAAGGAAACGTTACTTTAACGTATCCGCATTTTCTGAACAGCCTGTATTAAAATCCTGCTGTATTTAATATGCATTATTTATTTGGTGCAAAATGTAGGTGGATGTATTTATTTTTTAGAAGCAACATATTTTATTACCGGGTACAATATCCCATTAATACAATAATATTAATGGGAAACACAGACGCTGTCGAGACAACGTGATAATGACATATTAGGTTTTCTGCTCGTTATCTCGACTGCAATTTTCTGCATTTTGTCGTTTAGGATCCAATGATCTTATAATTATAATTAATAATTATAAACTATAAATACTACTACTGAATACACGGAACCATCTGTTCTTAAATAGTTTGACTACAATAATGAAATTGAATGCGACATTTAAACCACTGAAGTTTAACCAATTATATCAACCCAAAATGTAAACATTTTTTATTAAATTTATTTCTGCCGTCTTAGTGTACGACGGTGTAATTTTGGTCGTATTTGTTTCTCGTTAATTTTAGGGTATTTAATATAATTATTTTGACTTAGACTAGGTCTGTATTTTATATCAAACGCATGTTGCGAAAAGTAAAATATCTACAATACAAAAAAAATGCCACAATACAATAGTGTGTCTCGTATTATAACTTACATTGTCCCTGATTTTACACGCTAAAATGATACGGTACACCGCGGTGAAGGTGAAAATAAAGTATCAATCAATCGGTTCTAATAGTTTAGAAACCAGCATCTTAGACTATTACTATGGATAATTATTATGTACCCCTCAAAACAGCTGGACGTTATCTAGCGTTAATAAATTTTTTGATAATGTTAGATATGGTCGTGGGTACAGCAAGATTCTGAAAATACATTTTTATATTTTGTATATTTATATTTTAGCTAATGCGTGTCATGTCCGATCTTTGAAAAAAGTGGAAGTTTGCGGAGTTTATTTACAACAGCGTATGAATTTTAAAATTAAAATAAAAAATAGTACGTTATTTATTATAATCTATTTTATTTGGAGGTGCCTCATTAAAATGTGTAGGCCTGTCCCAAAATCCATTTCCGACTGAGACAGAAAATCTATTTTAGGTTGTAAGAACCTTTTTCTATAACGTTCCTATTAAGTCACAAAAACTTTAAAAATGTTATTTTGCAAGCAGGGACGTTTTTGATCACTTTGAGAGAAGTTTTGTTACACAAAAGTTAGCCAACGTTCTGTGAACTATCCCTGTTAGCTAGGTTGTGCTATCTGTTGCTAACAGGCCACAACCCTGATCTACAAAAAATGTGTGTTTTCATCTGTGTGTGTTAACAATGATACTGCCTACACATTTAAACAAAAGATTACAGCTTAGTCTGTTTTAAAGGGACTTTTCCTAAATATGATCAGTGCCACTGGCAGGTTGTAGCCTCTAAAATATTTATACTGGATTAAATTGAGGATTTAGAGAGCAGTTTTTGATGAAACACCCTCTACGGTCTGAGCTGCAACTGTGTGGACAGAATATGTATTTGTGCTCATGTGCTTTTGGGCTATTTGTCATCAAACTCAAATATCCTCGACCAGTATGTGAATATGGTGTATTGACTGGGCAGCATGTTTACCCAGACATGAAGCTGGTTAGGAGAGAGGGCCACTTTCTTTACTAAACACTTCATTTATCAAAGACATTAACACACGTTCAATTATTTAGGAATTTGTGATTTTTTCACAGTAAACAGTTTGTGGAGCACTTTTAATTAATGGGCTGTCTGTTCATCATTCACCGTGTTTAAAATAAGTCTTTAAAAGGAGGGCAGAGTACAAACGTAAAGTTTTGGCCATAACACAAACATTATCAGCGGTGCGGGTTACTGTATTAACGCAGTCTGCCTCACCTGTTTGAAGATTTGCGTCTGTATTACTGACAGCTTCTGGTTTGGATGGCCCATCTGAATATAGAACAGGGTGTTGTCCATCTCTCTGGTGCTTTCGGAGAAACGCATATAATGGTCTCCTGACAGAGGAAGAAACTCTGAATGAAAGACAAATAATACGTATTTTACACGTCATAAACATTTCCCTGCATCATTACCGTATTTTAGTGGAATGACACACAAGAATAAAAATTCTCCCTACAACGCAACATCGTCCGGTTATGTTTTTCAAATTATAAGTTAAACAAGTAGAGAAATTAGCACCTGAACGGGGCTTTTAGCAGTTGTGCCCCTTCGTTTTTTCCTACAGTGTGCGTAATTACCGCGTCTGTCACCACGCTCATTCCAACACGCCAGTTACCAACTGCTTTCAGTTAGCGCCTCCTCTCCGAAACCGCGCGGCCGCTGAAAAGCAGGGGACCCCAGGTCAAGACCGGCAGCTAGCACCAGACATTTATCTCTCCAGATACACCAGGTAATGATACACTGAGCCAAGTTTCCACAGTTTTACAGAGCTCAGATCACATCTTCATGTTCTCGGGGCTTTTAAAGTCTTATACGCTCGAACGCTTCCTGCCAAACCAAACAAACACAAGCAATACAAATAAGCTGTATCTACGGAGAATGTGTGTGTGTGTGTGTTTTGTGTATATGCACTGTACATTCATTTGTGGGGGCGTGTTCTTTTACACACTCGTTTGATTGGAAATCAGGGCCCATCACACAACACTGCTTTGGCTTGGATGCTGATTAGCAGTGTGGGCTAACCTCAGCCTAGAGTCTCTGAGGAAAACGGGTACTCGGCTAACAATTTTACATTGTAAGAACATTTCCATAATGTTTTCATTAAGTAGCAAAAACGTTAAAAAAAAGTTTAAAAATTCTAGGAATGTTCCATTGGAGACACTGTATTAATGTTATTGCTTGTTTATGAGAATGTTATTCAAACATTTTATTAAATTATGTCATGTTTTTAAACCTTCCACAAACTACTTAATAACATTTTTGATATACACGATATATTATGTGATACAGCGTTCTACTAATGTTACTGCAAGAATGTTTGTAAAAACTTTTCGAAAACTTTTCGAGAACATTAGCATTCTGAGAACAGTCTGTTAGTTGGGTAAAGGGTAATTGGGGCACTTGCCTGTGGGTTAGTGGGAGGGGAGAGCACACTTTTGACCTGTGGTAGAACTTTTGGCCCCCGTTCAGAACAGCCCCTGGAGACTCCAGTGAACAGCAGCGTAAGAGCAGCCTGAAGAGAGACAGGGCAGGTCTGCAGTGTAACACTCTCCAGAGAGAGGGCAAGACCTTTAATACACTCTGCAGGAACGCCCGGATTCATGTTATTCCGCAACCTCTGGGGCGACTCCCTCCCTCAGTAGCACACCACGAATGACAGCCTGCAGCCATGTTGTGACCTCATAACGCGCCCTTTGCTTTCCAGTTGCTCGGAGCTGAAAGCAAATAAAACAGTGTGGGAATAAAAGGCAGAAAGATTCCAGTGCTTTGCTTCTCTTTGATGCAGAACATCATAAGCATTTAGGGAGAGACGTCAAAATAATTTGCCGTATCATCAACACAAGCAGCTCGGATTCTACACGAGTGATATTTGAAAACAAAAATCACTGCACAGCAAAAACATGATCTTAAATGATTGTAAAACTGATTACCGTTTTTTGCAGCCTGAAAACAACAGGCCAGTTTCGAAGGACAATCCCTGTATACAATAAACCATAAGAATATGTGTTGAATACAAAGGGTATGTCAATTTCGTTATTCAAGCCACAAGGAATGTAAATAAGCATATAAAAACTGTTTAAAATAACACGAGGGAAGATGAATTTAGCAGAAAACTCAAAGACGTGATGTACGACACTCTGATAGACGAAGAGCAAACCAAGATTTCAAGCAAAGCATTTCCACAACACAT
>JAZGTJ010005952.1:0-20356 GCA_036877575.1 Botia almorhae
GCTCTCATCTCTATAGCAGCTCTCATCTCTATACCAGCTCTCATCTCTATACCAGCTCTCATCTCTATACCAGCTCTCATCTCTATACCAGCTCTCATCTCTATACCAGCTCTCATCTCTAAACCAGCTCTCATCTCTAGACCAGCTCTCATCCCTATACCAGCTCTCATCCCTATACCAGCTCTCATCTCTATACCAGCTCTCATCTCTATACCAGCTCTCATCTCTATACCAGCACTCATCTTTATACCGGCTCTCATCTCTATACCGGCTCTCATCTCTATACCGGCTCTCATCTCTATACCAGCTCTCAGCGCTCATGTGTACGTTTCAAATCAAACCAAAAAGACTGAGACGCTTTCAAATATGTCTTCCAATGAAGCAGAAACGTCTGGCGTTTTTCTCAAAAAGCCTTTGATTTAAATGAAGACGAATGAATTTAGTCTTGCTGATGTACATTTTAAAACTTGGTCATACCTCAGCCGGTCCATATTCAGCGGTTGTGATCTGATACGCAGACATTTCAAACATAAAGTGGACATTATGGAAATTGTGATTTTATGCGAGACTGAGGTAACTAAATAAATAGTGAATTTCGGGTACGTTCGGATTCTTTTAGCCTCAGGCTTCTGGGTTTCTGAACGGCTGACAATTAACCTTTCCGTAATCAGTTAAAAAAATCCTCTGAGGAAAACGAGAGGAAAAGCAACATGACTCACTGGCGTGTTGTCCTTTAGCGACCTTTGAAAATTGAAATTACGTGCGCGCTCGGCGAGACAGCGCCGTAAGTCAATGACCGCAAAAGATTTACGTTCATTCAGGTGAGCGGAGCTAAAAAGGCCGAAAGGAAACGTCTCAATTAATTATTATCGTGTGTTTTTCCCGATAAGCCCTGCTGAATGAGGCAATTATTTCCGTAAGTAAACTTGGCCCGTCGTTCTTAAACTAAACACTTTATAATATATGTTTCCTTGGCTCTATTTACTCAAAAAATATTTTCCCCCGATTTGACTTCTCCTTTTAGCGGTAAAATACATGCAGTACCCACCGCAAATAACTCTCTTATAGAGAAAGGAAACAGAGCACTATTGAGAAAACCTGCACTTTATGTTTTAAGATATTCCGCCGGGAGAAGAGGTGAATATGTGAGAGAACACATGCACTCTCGAGAAAAAAACGGACGGCGAGCTTGCTAAAGTAAGCGTGGAAAAATACTAATAAATCAAGAACGAAAATGGCAGTCGGCACTGAATATCCAAATCAAGGGGGTGAGGTTGGGCAAAGGACTTTTCATTCAAAAGAAAGTGTAACTGAACATTAATCGGGTGAGATGTAGACAAGATGGCCGTGATGCTACACACGCGTCTCTTCTACTAGACAAGAAGGTTTGGAAATCGGTTTATATTGATGATTTGCAGATGGAATAAGTGAGTTGTATCTTAAATAAAAAGGCAGGAGCAGATCCACATGTGCTCAAACGATCACAAACTGACACACGCACACACACCGAGTGGCTCACCTCTCCTGCAGTGTCGCATAGCCATTTTGCATCTCCTGGACTCGGCGATGGTGGGACACGGTATCGTGTCCTTCGGCGGCTTCTTTACAATATGTCGCGTACGGGTTTCCAGCCCCCATTTGAAGCCACAGGTTTTGTTTCTTCTGGTGCAGGAACCCCAGTCGCTCCATTGGCCCACCTCACAACCCTCTAATAGAGAGAGAGATTTTCAGGGAAGATGAATGAAGTGCAAACCAATGTTAATGGCAATGACATTTTGAACCTGATAGGATACAATACAGTAATATTACCGTACCCCTATCCACAGTAAACATACTGTAAAAGCTTTAGTGAACATTGTCACACAGAAATGAGGGTTTAGGATACAAATGAAAATCAGTTTAAACCACATGCATGCAAACAAAAACCACAAACTCTTAGCAGCCTTAAAAATGTAAATTTAGATGTTTAAAAAAAGTGTTTACTTTGTAGCGTTAGTACACTTGTTGTAGAATTTTGATGTGTCCAAACAAACTTGTGCATACACACTTATGCGAGCCTTTTCTATGCGCGAAATACACATACACATTTCTAAACAAATTATAGGTAAATAAGAGCCAATATCTTGTATAATAGCACATATGCATTGATGCTTTTGAGATACTGGGAGCAATGAAGTGTTCATTTACCTCCACACTCCATGCTGTCCTCCAGTGTAGCAAAGCCCTCAGGACACTTGTCGAAGCAACGGCCCTTGTGCAAAAAAAACCCAGGCTTGCACTTCGTGCAGAAGTCCTTACTGAAACAGGCCTCACAGTTATCTATCCTACACCCTGTGAAGAACAAGAACCCAGAAGAACCGAGAAGTCAAGATTCAAGATTCAAGATTGTTCTGGAGAAGAATAAAAAAAGGGGCATTAGCAAGACACTACTAAGTTGTAAGATTGTTTCCCTAACGTTTCCATTAAGCAACAAAAATGTTACAAATGTTATTTTAAACATTCTAGAAACATTTAAAATGCCGTTTTTGACATTGCGTTAACGTTATTGCTTGGTTATGAGAACGTATTTAAACGTTTCTAAAACATTCCACTAGCAACTTAAGAATAACATTTTTGATATGTAATATATATAACAATATATAATGTAATTTTTTTTTTACAAATGTTACTGCAATTTTTTTTTTATAACTTTGAGAGACATTTTAGAGAACAGCCAATGTTATGAGAACGTTCCCTGTTAGCTAAGGAGGGGGATAAGGGGCGGAAAAAAGAGGGTTATGATGCTCCGCAAAGTTCTTCTCTACAGGAAGTGCAGCGCGGGACATCTGCAGAAATTACCTCACAATGAGCCCTTTAACCTGAGGAGGGAAAACAGATCACCTCAGCTTCCGGAATCAAGATCCAAAGTGAAAGTTCTGCTTACATCCGCTCTGCTGGGAGAGCAACTGAACGAGCCGAGCACACAGCACTTCATTCTTAGTATTTTTAGTATAATCAAATAGCAGACTTTCACCAACAATTTGAGAGGTCCCAGCAAACAGGAAACGTTCTCAGAACATTGGCTAAAAGTTCTCTTAAAGTTATTAAGATTAACAGTCTTAAAGTAACATTAGGAGAACTTTTTTAAATGTTTGTTAACGTATCATATATCAAAAATGTTATTCTTAAGATGTTATTGGAACGTTTAAAAAAAGGAAGACTGAATAAGGGTTCTTAACAAAAGCAATAATGTTAATACAACATCTAAAAAAATAAACATTTTGAACATTTCTGGAACATTCAAAATAACATCTTTAACGTTTTTTATTAATTCATGGAAACGTTAGGGAAACATTCTCACAACATTAAATCATTAGCTGGGGTTGTAGTCTTTCTGCTAAAAAACAGCATAGCTGGTCACCATATGTTGTGTTTTGGCTGTTGGACCCCAGCATGGGATGGAGGCTTCTTTGGTCAACCAGCATCACCAGAAAAACCATGCTGGTCAACCAGTTTTGCAAGCTAAGTTTTGCTGGTCCACCACTTAGACCAGTATCATACCACCACTAACCAATCTGAAAAAAAATGGTCTGGATGGTGTTTCCAGCAGGATAGCCCTAGAGGAAATGACCTCGTTGGACCGTGATAAAGTTCTCCGTTCTGTGTTCACACCAGAGTTGGGTGGAGCTTTTAGGGAGGGGTCAACACACTCTGTGATGGAGGCAATACCGCCGGTCCGATCCTCCCACGCCCCGCCCTGCCGCAGCGTATCAAAGGCAGCGTGCCAACGTGTCATCAAGTTGTGACTCAAATAGCACGTCAGGCGAAGCAAAATTACATGACCCGCACCAACAGGGCGATGAGCAGGCCTGCGTAATTAAAAGGAGCCACTGTCTAATTTATGGCACTTTTTAAAAGCTTCTTCAGAGACCTGAGTGCCTGGTAGACTTAAAATCTCAGATTACAGCTATTCCAGACTTGCGCTCTACTAAGTATGTACGACACATGCTTGTGAATTTTTAGCAGCTGAATTTTAACTTCACAAGGTATGTATTTAAGAAGAAATGTTTAAGAGATAGAGAAAATCTGACACATTAAAATAAGATTAGGCTTGTGGTTTTATCTCTGACCATCTTTGGGTTTCATGAAGGTTCTCACCATCAAGCCCCCTAATTAGACCATCTCCAGCTAACCAGCCTGTCTCCTCGGCTACATTCCTTCCCAACAAGAGAGCCCCGCCCCTTCTCTCTTTGAACCCCTCTAGACGCCGCCCACTTTCCCTGATCTCCCACACTGTCTTTAACCAGCCCAAACGATCTCATTACACACTTGCAGAGAAAATAACAGAAGTTAACATATACTGTTCTATATACTGTTATATCTATATACTGTTCTACATATACTGTTCATCCATAATCACCATAATAATTATTTACAGGTCAATGCTTGGGATACAGCTTACAATATAAACAGTATAAAATTACACCTTTTTATACTGTATAATTTTGTATACTGTTTAATATACTGTATAATTACTGTACACATTTTTATACTGTATATATATATATATATATGTGTGTGTACTGTAAACATATTTTTGGCCGTTTAATTAATTGTTAAAAAAAAACTGCTATCTACAGTGGTTCTCACAGGTGGCCCTGCCTCAGTCTGGAAGTGTACACTACTAACAATAATAAAAAAATTATAATAATTAACCAAATATAACAAAATGATCCTCACAAAATTTTATTCCTAGTTTTAAATTTGAAAGCCGCAGTCAGTAACTTTGACTTACATAACATAAAACATAACATTGCGGGTTATTTTACGTACTTTTCTTTGTTACGTTGTTTGTTATTATGTACTCGCTCAATAACTGATTTTTGTTTATTTTTAACTAACAAAGATACAGATTGCAGTTTTAAGTGTCAAATTACAATTGTCAGATTGTTATTGCGCAGGCTTGACTCAAGCCTGCAGTGGCTGCGCAAGCTCCGCGACCCAATGTGTCGAGGCATGTGAAGATGCTAACTACAGTGTCTCAACCCCAACATATGCAATATGAAAAACTGAAGCTTTTGAGACAAATTAAAGAGATGAGTCACGGCGACTTGCAGCTGCAGGGCAAGAATTCAAAACATGCCATTCAGAAAAAACAACCAACAACACAAAAACAAAAAGAACATCTTCAGCGTGTTTTAACACCCTTGTCTTTCTCCCAGCCAAGATACCACGGCAGAACTGCGTCTTTTGTTTGATAAACACGTGCTTTAGCTGGTCGAGTTACGCGGTGCTGTAGAGATCTTGGCGCAGTGTCTGAGAGGAAAACGTCGGCCACACAGAGGGTTCCAATCGCTTTTGTTCCCAGAGTAACTAGAGCTCTGAAAGTTTCTGTGTCCCTACATGTACGATCCATGACGGGGCGCAACAGCTAATAAATCAGCTTTGTAGCCTAAAAGCAGCTTGTCCTCTGCGTCTGATAAATGGCAGGCATAGTACAGCTGTCATCACCCTCTGGATCGCATGCTCCGAGAGGAAAATGAGGAGAGAACAAAAAAAGGAAGAGAGAGACAGATTCGACACAAGACTCTTGCCTCATGAAATGTCACCCGTGATTATGTGCAGGTGCTGCAACGTCGAAAACCACCACTGTATCAAAAATGAATGTCAAAAATCAAATAGTTATGCTGGAACATGAATACTTGTCAGAAATCAGTAATTCTATATTTTTATCTAAATAAAGGCTGCATAACACGATTTTGGAAATCTGAACATCTAAAATATTACATCACATGCTTTCAGACTAGTAAATGACTACAAAAGAAACTGACCATCACACACACTGAAAAACTAAGATTCACACACCCTCATTTTTTAAGCTTTGTGGCCCGCGTGCACACTTTCCATTGGCTGGTCACCCTACACTGAGTCATTCAAACATTCAAAATGTCCAGTTTTTTAGCCATTGTATTAATAATGGCTATGAGAATGTTATTCAAGCTTCTTAAATTCTGTGACATTTTAAAAATGTGTCAACTTCAGAATGACGTTTCTGATATATACCATCTATAACGTTAAAACAACATTCTACTAAAGTTACTCCAAGGATGTTTTTGATAAGGATGTTCTTGACAGAACTTTGAGAGAACTTTTATAGAACGTTACCCAATGTTCTGAGAACGCCCCCTGTTAGTTGAGCATACGGCGCTTTCAGGGCGCCGGACGTTTAAAATGCCTACTTCCCTGCAAACTGTTGCCTGAGATTTATGCCTGCCCTCTCTTTCCACTTGGCTTTCAGTGTGGTTTTTAAGTCAAGTGCATGTTGAGTTGAATCGTCAAGCTTTGGGGGTGATCTAATCCTGAAAGACTTGTGGCAGAAATGCCTCTCTGCTGTGGTCTGGATGAGGCACAAAAAAACAATGAGGCAAATTATAACGTGGACATTCTAGCCAGTGTCGTACTCGAGCGGCTGCAAACCACGTTGGCCAGGCCTGTCGAAAGTTTACCTCATTATTTATGCAAATAAGGGTTTAACTTCATTCTCATATGACAAATGGACTTTATGTCATTTGTGGCAGTGTCTAGAAAATTCAGGATCCAGTCCTGAGGTCACTGAAACCAATGCCGAGTTCTCAACAGACGCTCTGTGGTGTAGAAGGGATGCCCATGCTTTGGGGGGTGGCCACATTTTTCCATTTTTCCTCGCAGGCTTTGTGGAAACAGTCTGGACCATCTGACTGGCTTTTTCAGTGGATTCTGGTGAGCATATTATGCGGTTGTCTTTCTCACACCCAGAAATGTCATCTCGCTGTGCCAGTGGGAGCACCAAACCTTCTGGGTTTTTCCTGAGGCTCCTGCACTTTCTATACGTATCATCCACACGCAGTTCAAAAACTCTGACCCGCTGAAGCTCCTGTTACTACAGTCGGTGGCCCAAAAGCAGATAATAAAATATCAAACCAACTGGCATTTATTTTAATACAAAAGTTAACTTTTCATGCCAAACGTGTAACTCTTAAAAGTACACTCTTAAAAAAGGTGCTTTGTGATGCCATACAAGAACCATTTTTGGCTGTATGGTTCCACCCTTTATGTTTCTTTAGAATATAAAAGGTAAGAAAGAAATGAGTTTTTTAAGAAGTTTTGACTGAATAGTTAATATAGTACCTTATTAACTATTAACCTATTTTTAAGCAAAGAAGTTACTTTAAAATTACCAAACAATAGATCTACTGTTAATGAAGATAAAAGATTTATACATTCTCTGGTAGTCAAACTCAAAATTGTTATAAAAATATATGGAATTATTTTTGTTCTGAGACGCATTCTAGCATTATTTGTTGTTAGGTTATTAATCAACAGATACACTGTTCATAATTGAAATGACTTATTGTAATATTTTCTGGTTGTTCAACAGAAACAACAAGTATTAATGTGAAAGCCATGTGTAAGCTACACCTGTAGTTACTCTGCTAGGACATCTTGTGTGACCATGAGGGCATGAAATGACTTCATACAGCCCCCTCCAAAACTACATCTGGGATCAGTTGGATAAAAACAGTCCTAAAAAGGCTAAGAAAAGTTAAATTGGTTCTGAGAAAAAGTCTAGCTTCATTTGCTCCACTTGTTTTATAATTCATAAATTGTGGAGTTTCGAAAAAACGCAGCTTAACTGTCCAAATATATTTGTGGGCCGTTGTAATGACATCTATTAAAGTGTCCGTGTACAGAACTTTACACTGGCCTTTAGAGAAATGACCCCCAAATTCCTGCAAAACAAATAGACCTGCAAAACGTAGTAGAAACCGCTAAGAACCGTTCCCTAGCAGAAGTGCTGATAGGTGTGGAGAGGTGAAGCAGAGGCGTGTCGCTCATACTGTCTGGCAAATCATGTTCTCTGGTCCGGGAGCAAAACACACACGCCAAAGGCAACAGCTCTTTTGCTGGTCCCATATGAGATCACTTTGACTGGAACAACCCATTCTTTTCCAGAGGGTACGGGACACTGGCAGCATTCCGTTTGGCATATTACGGAATTGTGTTGATTTTCTTTTATTTTCTGAACGCCGTTTGGGTACCACTTTAGGCTACGGTCTTTCCGTGTGGCTGAGATCCATCTGAGTCCCACCAGATTATCAAAAGCTTCCCATAAAATACAGGGGCTTAGGAAGGTATAACACAGACATTCCCAAAGGCCTGCCTTTCCTATTTAAAACAGTGACAAAGTGGGAATATCTGCAACAATAGTACAACAGTAACATATTTTACAACACCAGGGACGATAAAACGTGGAATAAAAATTGGATAAAAACATTATCCGTGACACAGGGGCTCTCGCGTGGCATATATACTGGTCCTGGATGAGCTGTGATATTTGAACTACACTTCCAGGATACTGGCAATCAAAAACCTCTTAAAAAGAGTTTCCATGGGAGCAAATAGAGTAGAGGAAACTTCCCGCGCTGAAAAATACAGACATCTCTGTGAGTTGCAGTAGGTCATCTGGGGGCAGTATCTCTCAGAGCGTTTGTCAGTGGAAGGTCTCTTAGCACCATGGGCTGTCAATCAACCGAAGGATATTTCATACACCCGTGAAGTCGTTTAACGATGAGCATTAATTCTCGCAGTCCAACCCCACATCCATAAAACCAGTGACCTCCTATACGATGGCCAGCTAGTTGAGTACCTTAATGACTACAGTAAAAGTTATGGCTGAAATTACTCTAGCTCCTTTGCTTACTGTATAGATTCATGTACATTCATTTGAGCCTTTAAGTGCTTAAATTCTGTGTTCTGACTCATGCCATCACTTTTATATCTCACTTATTTCTCAGCAATGAGATTAAAGGCAGGGTAGGTTGAAAGTCACTTCACAGCCTGACAGCAATCGCTAAGTGTTTTAAATAAAGTTATACAAATATCTATCTTCTGTGGAGGCGCAAGACCATATAATGTTCATCCAATCATAGCATTCGGCCTGTATGCAGTGATAGGATGTCCTACATGCCTGTCAAACTATATGTACATTTATGTGTTGGAGGGGGCGTGGCTTCGGAGAGCACTTTGAAGGGAGGGTGGGATCTTACGCTGTCAAAGTTAGCTTGCTTTTGCTAGCCTCTCCGAAATTGCTTAGCCTACCTTTAAATGGAGAGCAAATCAAAACATTTGCTCAAGTCTCATATGTCTCAGAAACCCAAAAACCTGACATGCGTCCCAACTAGAGTTTCAGAAGTGATGTGTCAGAAGCTGAGCTCAAATTTGGTAAGTCTGCAATCAGGTCAATATTTTAATATGGATGCAAACATTTCTTATCAAACTGATCAAAAAACAGATTATTTTAGCTATACAATCTATTTACATTATACAATGAATGTGAAGCTCACATGAATCAGGTTTTGGAAGAAGAAATGTTTGTGAGAAATAATGAGAAACGTTTGAGCTCATGTTGAAATCTCTTCCAAAACTAGAGGAGACACGTGCGATTACAAAGATCTGTTTCCAAAAGGAAAACATGAGAAAGGACAAGTCTCCATTTGCACTCCTATCTAATCTTCTTGCTGTCTGTTAGAAACAATTGAGATATTGAGGAGACCTCATTTGGGATTTCGCTTTCCTGTGGGTCATGCTTGCCAGCGGTCGTTCAAAGCGTTCAGTCTGGTGAACGGAGACTTGCAAAATATCAAAAGCACTTAACTCCACCCCACAGCTCCAGTGCAAGAGTCACTGATGGAGTGCAAACCTGTCTCCTCTTTGCCGATGTTTCTGCTCAGGCCCAACAGATCTGCAAAGCATTCACGCGACAAGATAGGATCTCTCTTACACACACACACACTCTCTCTCACACACTCTCTTACACACTCTCTCACAAACACACACACACACACATTTAGAGTATAATGATAAGCAGCTGCTACTTAAGTGATTTCAGAGCCTGTTTTTAAACACACGATCAGCTCCACATAATCTGGCATTCTGGGCTCTTGGAGGAGCCAGAGGACCTGAAATTGCAGGAACGTTTCTCCAACGTTTCCATCGAGTAAAAAAAACATTGAAAATGTTCTTCTGAATGCTCTAGGAATGTTTAGAATGACCATTTTTTTAGAATTGTATTAACGTTATCGCTTGGTTATAAAAAAACGTTATTTAAGCATTTTTTTTAAACATTTTAAAACATTTTTAAAACGTTCCACTAACAATTTAAGAATAACATATTTAGGATAACTTAAGAAGAACGTTTTTGATATTGTTGTTGAAAGAACTTTGAAGTTCACCAACGTTCTCAGAATGTTTCCCGTTAGCTGGAATAGGGCCTGAATGACTGCCGTGTGTCATCTGCGAAATCGTTTCCAGTGACCCCACGATTACTTCTCACACTAACTCTGGTAGAACATCCCATTACGACTGGACACGCGGAGCTTAGTGAAGATGACAGTAAAAGGGTAACTTAAGGAGGAGGGTCAAATGCGAAGCTGGATTACAAAGTCATGACTGAAACTGCGATCACATCAAAGTGGGCTTTGCGCTGAGATTTTATGATACGTGACAATATGAGGTTTTGTTCGGAGAGAAGTTCTCTCTGAAAGAAATCCAGATTAACGGACCACGTATCACTATCACTTAAAATCAAAATTCAAGCAGGACCAGGAAGAGTTGGAGGACGCAATATCGGAAAACACGATCCTTTTCTCTTCTCCACAATTTATGATTTAGAGAAAACTACAACGTGTGGAGTATTGCTGACTTTGGGCCTCCTCTGTGCCCTTTGATAACTGTGGGTAAATCTGGAAGTTCCACAACAGTAAAGAGATTCATTGGATAGATCCCGTTTATGGTAAATGAGCCGTTTTAGGTAAAGCCCCTCCTCTTGTTTTGAAAGGCTGGAATAATATTGGCAGATAAAGCTGTGTTGGGTTTGTTGAGTGAGAGAGAACAGGATTCTTGTTGGAGTGTCTGTACTATGTCTGGGTTATTAGTAATGTAGGTCTTGACACGTTGCTCAGAGGTTTCTAGGCCATCTGTCAGAAGTTTGGCTCAAGCCATCCAAAAAGTTAGAGCTCGTTTTCATATAAAGCATTCAGCCAACACCTCAGGCTTTTCGCTTAACCTCAAAGGTCCAGAATGTCTCAGGCCTGGCTCAAATGGTAAAATAAGATTATAAAACACCACAAATGAAGGGAAGAGAGGACATTAATGTGATCTCTCTGTAGACAGCCATGAGAAATCTGCTTTCCAGTTTCATTATTGTTTAATCTAGTGGATGTGTTCAAAAGTCTGCTAAAGATTGTACTGATTTTCCCATTGAAACGATCAACACCTGCACGTGTTGTGCTTTGGATACTGGTATGCTTAAGTCCTTTAACTAGCTTAACCAGCCAACCCTGCTTGGTCAGCCAGCTTCAGCAAAATGGTTGAACAACATATGGAAATTAATACTACAATGTTTTCAGCATAACATATTTCAATGTTAAAAGGTGTTCTATTTATGTTACTGCAAAAAAGAGAAAATTGAGAGAAAATTAACTAACATTCTGAAAATGTTTTCTGTTAGTTGGGGCTCTATATTATAGATTTCAGTAAAAAAAACTGATCTTTTGCTCTTGGAACTTGGAACTTCTTGAACTTACTGGAGCACATGTTGATCTCTGTCCCTCGCATGCCGTAGTATCCTGACGGACAGGCGTGGAGACACTCGCCGTACTGTCTCATCCTCTCCCTCCTCAGGAACAAGAAGAGCTTGGGCTGGCAGGTCATACAGCCGTTATCTTTGGAACACACCGAGCAGCCCTTACAGATGGGGTAAGCTCCATAACTAGCTGCAATAAAGAAGACACAAAAGGGACCGTTTTTACCAACTACCCAGACAACATTGTTAGGTTGTTAGAACGCTACTATTAAGTTACAAAACGATTACGTATTATTTTGAAAGTTCTAGCAAACATTCAAAACGTCCAGTTATTAGACGTTGTATTAACATTATTGCATTTAAAATGCAATTCAACCCATTTTTCCATAGTGTTTTTAAAACGTTCCACTAACAAGATAGGAATAACATTTTTAATGTATATGATGTATTTTTTAAAAAACATTATACTAATATTACTGCAAGAATGTTTTGTTAACTTTGAGAGAATGTTTAGAGAACATTACCCGAATGTTCTGAGAACGTTCCCTGTTAGCTGTGTAATAACACCAAATGATGCTGTACAGACCCAAGAATCATAATATAAACCACTAGACATAAGAACAACAGAGTAGACGCGTTTTCAAAGCAACTTACAGTAAATACAGTGATAATTCTGGAGAAACCAGATGTTAGTGTCAAACTATTTTGGGCTGGTTTAATTTTTCTTTCTGCAGGGCTACAAACACGTCTGTAAAACTGTCAAAATTACATTTTAATTAAAGCAATAAGCCCAGAGACACTGTGGTTTACAGTGAATGTAAAACAGCTAAGGGGCGTTGTTACATTTTCCTGTCCATGTTTCTAAGCTACTTCTTGGAACTTGATGAAGAAAGATGGAACACTGGTAATGTGTGGACATGGTGATACTGGATGAGTAGCTATATCTAATTTATTCAGTAACCAATAAAAACTACTCACTGTTGAATTATTAATGGCCAGCGTTACTATTTGAAACTTGAGATATGGCTCTTCGGCACGCTTCAAGATTTCAATAAAAAAAATGCAAAAATTTCAATAAAACGTACAAGTTGTAACTGAAACGAAAGCACTTTAATCTTTAATCTTCTCTTTATGCCGTCTGGTTTTAACCACTACACCACAGCACAAGAGCGGCGCAAGCTAACGGCACAGTTTTCCTCTGAACCGTTAACAGTGCTGCTATAGAACTGTCAAAGACGTTTTCATTGATACATAAAATTTTCACTGACTGAAGAAACTGTCATTACGAGGACTTCAGCTCGCACTGACATTCTTGAAGAGGAAACCATTTTGATGTAAGCAGCACAGTGACGTGAAGACTCAACTCCTGTATGCAGAGTTCAGACAGCCGCTGAAAGCCCAAAACCGCACTGACTCCGAGCCGGATCGTGTTGCTGGTAGAAAACAAAGGAGCCAGTAAGGGCCATACCGTTCCACAATAAAGGTCTCTTAATGTAAGCTCCTTAGCATTCCCCTTACAGGAAAATGTCCTTGGGCGCACACAAAAGCTGCAAACCAGAGACATTTGTATTGATTGAAGCCAAGTTTTAAATATCACAAACCGAGATAGGATAACAGATCTAGCTGGGCGATCCACCACAATGCATTATGAAATATCATGCAAAGAATTGTGGGAGACAGAAGAGACAGGTCATGCATTAGAAGGCATTTCCCTGACCTCTTTATCCCCTTACCATTTCCTTGTCTTTAGTCTGTAGTCTGCAGAAATAACCGAGTGTACACAAGTGTACACCATTTAACATGTGCACATGGACACATCAATAAAACATATGTCTGCTTTATAAAAGTGTTGCTCTTTTAGATTATAGAGATGAAGTGCTGGCCAAGGATGATGATACTCAAAATTTGTCCCCTGCGTTTAACCCACCCGGTTAGTGCACACACATTGGAGCGGTGAGTTGTGAACACACACCCGGAGCAGTGAGCAGCGCTTCAGTTCCCAGGGAGCAATTGGGGGTAATGTGTCTTGCTCAAGGGCAACTCAGTTGTCTCCTGCTGGCATTGTGAATCGAACCGGCGACCTTGTGGTTAGAACTCTGACTCTAACCAGTAGGCCACAGCTGCCTCACAATTCTAAATGACATCAATTAAAGCCATAAAGCGATGCTTGTGTTAATACACTCCCAAACATCCTGCAAACTGGTGAGTTGCTAAAAAAAACCTTCTTCTACGATTGTACAGTAAAAGCCATATAAACTACACGCTCAAGTTGAGTAAATACTACATTTTTGCTTTTGGCAGAACTATCTCTTTGAAAAGCAAATTACAAGCGTTATAACATAGACGCTGCTTACATAAACTCTACATTGCAAACGGAACCACTCATTCTGTAAGTATATCGTTGATTTAGACATAATAAATATAACTGATGTCCACATCAAGAGAAAATATTTACATTATTCTTGAGAAAAGTTGATCATTCGGGTGTTTTTATGGTAAAAAAAAACAGAAAACATTATCGCGTATCATGTTTCGCATTCCGTGACCTCAGCGTTTACGAGAAAATGATCTGGACATATCCCCCCCCAACCACACAGTGCATATAGACATATGGTATACAGTTTGAATATGTTTACAGAAACCTGACATTTATCGTGAATTGGTAGAAATCTCCTCGACTCGGCCCGCACACTTCAGTGGTGATTGCGATCTTTGTGCGGAGAGCGGTGGAAACCAGCTCTGGCGTGAGGTTGGAACTTCAGTAAGCTGAAAACGACGAGAGCATTTTCCTTGCTGAATTTCCCTAATTGATGGCGGTATGGCAATATCACAAACCGTTTCCTCTCTTTTTTAATCATACGGGTGTGATTGCTTTCATTCCACTGTCAGAGCGTTTTCTGCAAAGTCTCGCTATATTATTTCTTTAACTGCTGCTGTCAACATGAGCAACGCAATTATCCACGAACGACTGCATCGGTCCATGGATCAACCAAACGATGGTGTGCAAGTGTGCTGAAATCTATGCTCCTTGGACACCAAAGACGATTTCATTGACTGGAACATCTTTTAAATGATAATCAATGGCGTTTCTGATGGTGATTGCTGCCTTCACCTTGTCTTTGTATTAAATGTTGTTTAACATTACATAGCGAAATATATAAATATTCATATTACACTTGGCTTTGCTTGCCGCTATCTGATCAGCCTGATAGCTAATGTACACAAGTTCCTACACTACAAATGTTAAACCCAAATACAAGAAAGGCTATTCTGACTTTATAAAACAAAATATTAGATAAAGTATGATATAAAGAGGTATTTTTTTACAGGCATTACAAACTCTGCCTCTTAGGGTCCAAGGGGGATAGGATTCTTCAGGAAGACATAAGCATAACAGCGTCTCAGGCCATTTCTCTCTTTGCATGTGTGCGGCTTCATTTGCATTTTGTTTTGCTTGTTATCAACTTCCTGGCGTGACGTTCAGGCCTGTTTTCATAGTGCACTGCTGATGGGACCCCGGTCTCGCTGGGCTAGTAATTATAAATGGAAAGAGGGAGGGAGACAGCACAGCTGACGGCTGGACAGATTTTTGCCTCATTTGAGATTTTTGGAACAGCCGCCCGTCTGAGGACGGCTTTCCCAACTCCGACCACAGGCATGTCAAAAAGGAGGCTGGGATTCAGTGCGTCTAGGGCAGAGGTGTCCAAGAGCCACCCTAGAGGGCCCAGCGCTTCCATATTTAACGGAAAGTTTTCACCACCAGCTGATTTATACCTGGAGCTATGACTGGAGACTTCCATTCCGCGTCGTATTTTCATCAATTCATCATGGGGATCAAATTCAAGCTCTTAACCAGAAATATGATGACTTTTCAATATCTCTGTCAAATTGGCCCTTCAATATTAAACAGACAGTGTGACCCAAATGGTAATAGAAAATGTGCCTCAATAAAACCTCATTCATATTCTGCGCTCGACTCCATTTACACTCGAGCTAAATGGAGCCCAAAGGCTGTGTCTCGTTCATTCAGACGCGTGCCCCTGTTGCCTCACAGACAAAAAGACCATCCAAGAAAGACTGAAAGAAGTGACTGGTTTTCATACATGTAAACAACATGTCTGGCTGTGTTTTTAAGTCTCTCTAGAACGCTAATTATCTAAGTGTGTCGGTCTGGCTGAATTTCGAGTTCTGCATAAATTACAGTGAATAAACCTTATTTGGCTGCCAAGAGTGTTTTTCGTTCCAAGAATCATACCGGTGTGAGCTTTAAACGTGACCATAAGTCTGTCATGTTAACCTGCTGGAGTGTAACGTATGATGGCAAGCACGCTCTGAAGCGGAACTAAGGAAAAATTACTTCTTGTCAACTTTGAAAAAGAAAACTGCAGAATACTTTTCCTGGTTTCCCTCTGCTTTTATTTTACAAACATGTTTGTCTTTAAGTCAATGAGAAATCAAAATCTCCTTTTTTAATACACATTCCTGATATTCTTGGACAAGATTTTGCACAATGTAGGAAAATTACCCCGACTCCATAGTGTAAACTTTACGGCAGTAAACGTTTCGTAAAACTCCATTCTGTAAACTTTACGCTTGTAAAATGAGCGGCATAATGCCATTTCAGGCGGACTCAGCGTGTCCCCTGCCCAACTTTTAAATTTGTGCCTGTGACCCCTCATGACCTCAGACAACCTGCGAAAAACTCCCATAACAACGCGAAAGCGTTTACGCCGAGAACGCGGAACAAATGTTTCACTGAACCACAGTATGCAAGTCCTTCCTTTCATCATGCATTAAATGGTCCAGCTACAGCCTAAACAATTATATTTACAAAGGCTCCTTCCCCTGTAAACATCTGTGCTGAAGGCACCACAGAGACTCCAGATCACTGCAGCCTGAGCAGAAGACAAGACAATTTCTGCAAATCATCTCGAGCGTGACACTGTTGTGTAGAAGAGCCAGGGGAACGGCTCGGTCACACCGTCTGCGCATCTGCCCATTCTGTCAGCCAGGAATGAGGCTACATGGCAGAAAACAAAAGTGTCCATGCTAATGGATCGCAGGTAAATGTCCTGATTTGTTTGGAAAAGAAAACGGAGACTCATTACTCTCCTAAAGATGTTATTTTGTTCTTAGCCGTGTTTTCATACCTTCATTTCGTACTTTTTTCATCTTTCTCCTCGGTTTTGGGATTTATAGCTTCTGCGGCAAAACCAGCAGTTACTTTTCCCTCCTCGCATCTATAGCAGTCGTATTCCTGTAAACCTCTCGAGAACTTTAAATGCAGAATGTGGCAGAAGAGGAAGTTCAGACCGAGATATAACATGACAACTCCCTCAGATTCTACAGGAAAACCCACGTCGCACTCGTTCCAAATTGACTGTGATTTATAATTGATTGCGTCTCCTTTTGTGGTTCTGTGTGGACAGATAAATTGTTTGTCACTGGAATCTCGTCTCGACGTGGTTGTTTAAGACACCATGTAAGTTATTCGTCCGTAGACAAACGTTCTGTCGACCTCAGCGAAATTAACTTCACTCAAATTTATGTCCAACAATACTCTGTCTCCAATTTCTGTGGGGAGACTGCGGCTCATTCAGGTAAAGGCAAAATTCTTGTTTGTTCATTCATGCGAATCGCAAGCTCGTAACACAAGATATGACGGCATTTTTGGAACGAGTTGCCTCATTCAGCTTTGGCTGGATTTGTTTTGAATCCTGATCAACAGTAATTACAGAGTCAGCGAGATCCAACAGAAAAGTCTGTCTAAGGTACATTTAAAGACTCACAAACAACCGTGACGTACATTGCCTTGGGCCACCAGGTCTGGGAAGGAGCAGAGAAACCTCTACCTTAAACACACACTTACACATCTCCCAATCACCACATACACACACACGTTTCTATGATATCACATGGTGACATCATCCCTATATTTACAATCTCAATGATATCACAATAAATCAAAATTTAAAGCCATATAAAGTTGCAACACTGTCTTGTTTCATTCTCTCGCTGACACAGTGCTGTCTTCTAGCCATGAAGTAGATTAGTAGATGCATGATATCTGCTATAATGATGACCAAGCACACGCACACACACGCACACGCACACACACACACACACACACACACACAAAATACAAGTTTTAGGCAGTTCTTAAAATGCTGTGACACAAAGATGATTTCATAAAACAAAAACGAATAGTTTATATTTAGCGATAAACAACACGCCAAATACTTAAATCAAATAAATTTTGGTGTGACCACCCTTGACATGATAAATAAAAACTATTTATATTTCTATTTTCTAAAGCACTTTACAGCATTTTTTTTTACAAGCGCTTAGATTTTTGCACAGTACTGTGTATAGGCCAATATGCCAAACCATTAAGAGTTCTGTGCAAAGGAAACCTATATTTTACACCTGTTAACGAGAAATCTGATCCTGTAAAATTGGGCAGAGAGCCTCCCATGGGCTTCCTAAAAAGTCTCCATTTTATGAGAGCAATCCGCAGTATATCAAGTAGATTTTGGCTCAGAACCAGACAACCTAATTTGGAAGGTTATGCCGTATTATACAGGATCATTAAAGTCCGCATGAACCGGAAGTGGCAGAACTCAATATGAAATGAAAAAATGGAAGGTGTGGCTTATTTTTCCACTGGTAATTGATTGGCTATAGAAAAGTGGCCATTTCAAAGCTTCTAGAAGACCGTCGCTGGAGAGGAGTGGCTAATGGCTGTGGCTCCACCCAGGCCATCTGACTGACATCATCAGAGAAGGTTCCAGAGGGAAAGTACATTTACACATTTTAATTAAAACTTACAAGGGCATATGAATAAAAAGTGTACAGATAAATCATGTGTAATAAAGACTGCAATATTCCATGAAAAAGAACAGTATATTTTGATTACATGGTGACTTTAAGAGTATATTAAAAATTTTGTTTGTCGGATATGCTTAACATAGAGAGAGCAGGATAGAGTAGACACTTGTAGGGATCCACCCTAAGCATGAAAGAATTTTGGACAAACTCGCCGGCATTCGCAAATCACTGCCAGCGAGCTGGGAAAAGAAACTGGGAGTCAACTCCATGCAGTAAAACTTTCAGAGCACCCACTAAAAGTGCGCCAGCCCCCTGAGAGCTCCACACTTTTCCACGTGGTTAAAGACAGTACATGGAAAACTCCATCAAACCTCCCACATGTGCAACATTCTGACTTCATTCTCAGTGGGTATGAAAGTCACACTTTGCTAAAGATTAATAAACCAGAGCCATGGTGCTGGGAGATGGCAGGGGCACATTTCTCCAAAGGCACGTTTCTGATCCAGTTTACTGTAGCAGAAAATATGCTGGACCTCACCTCTGACTACTTGACAGCTGGAAATAGTCAGGATCCGGGGATCCGTGTTTCTTTCCCCTCCGCTACAGTTTACTTTAACAGATTGTACTGTATGCATATGTTTACAATTTAGGGCAACCCCATTACTTATAATGATTCTGTCTGAGCAAACACATTTGTTTTGCTGCACTGGCTTATTAGCTTAGCGAGAGTGTTCATGTGATACAGGCCCGGGAGACATGGCGAGCTCCAACAGATCTGTAGACGGAATCTCTGTGATTGAATTGGGAGGACTTGATATATAAACATATCCTGTAAGCTCGGGCAGCTGGTACTGGTGCCAATGTTTGCTTGCATGGGATTTGGTGAGCTTGGGGGCAAACCTGTTGACGTGTATGCTAATCCCTTACTGTGGCTTTTCAGGTCTCAGAGGTATTGCGGCGTGCACATGGGCTGATTAGTTCATAATCAAAGGCCACTAACTCATAATCTTTCACTTTTATTAGACAGTGACTAATAAAAACAGGGTTAGCATAGCGAGTCATGACAATCCTGCTTCAGGCCTAAAGTCACCATGAAATCAAAATACACTTATTTTTATGGAATATTGCTCTGTTTATTATAAGTTTATCCATGCACATAATTTATTTTAAATCATGTGCCCTCGTAATCTGTAATCAAAATCTGAAAATGTACCTCCCTCTGGAACAGCAGACCTTTTCTGATGATGTCAGTCTGACGACTTGGGCGGAGCCAGAGCCATTAACCACTCCCCTCCAACAGCAGGCTGCTGCAAGCTTTGAAATGGATACTTTTCTAAAGCCAATCAGTTCCCATTGGATAAAACTATGCCCTCTATTTTCCTGTTTAAAATAACATCAAAACACTAAAGCAAAGTCAGTTACACGTGGACTTTAAACTTTGCCTGCATCTCTGACTACAGACTGACGTGAGCAGACAGAGGAAAAATATCGACTTTAGTCCCCCAAAAAGAATCAGGCACCAGCCTAATAAACATCCACTGCAATATAATGAAATATTTACTATTTATAAGCTGCTTGCAAAAAAACCTAATGTGCATAAATAGCCGCTCTAACGCTGGAAACGGGCCCGAAACTTTCAAAACTGCCCTCAGTTAACAAAGCAATGAAGTCTTTTGACTAAGAGTCCAATCAGCACTTGGCACGTTGCAGTATGTGTGTCGTTAACGCACAAAAAAAGTGTTTAATGCGCAGACCATTCAGAACAAGATGTGCATGTGTCATAAAACACAAAACCAATGTGTCATGACAGGTAATGTGTGAGAATATGTTTTATGTTTCAGCACAGCTGACTTTTTTCGGATGGAATTTGGAAGTTATCGACTTTTTCCACTCCGCAAATTCTTTTCTCAGGTCTTCAGAGAGAGG
>JAZGTJ010005953.1:0-26167 GCA_036877575.1 Botia almorhae
AAATGATAAAATGCATGATGTCAGCCCTTTAAACTGTAGTTTAGCTCACACAGAATCGGCTCAGGAGGGGGAGGGAGAAGTCAGGCAGTCAGTAGTAGTGTCAGACTCTCCAGGACAGGGAGTCAGTGTCTGCTTTTAGCGCTTTGAATCTGCTGGGAGCAGCGCTGTGAATCTGTGGCACTTAGAGACTAGCCGTGCGCCGCTGAGCAGAATCATCATCGCAGAAAGCACCAGCTGGCATCAGGCCAGGTTACGGAGAACATCTCCCCAAAGACAGACAGAGCCAGTTAAGTGTTTATCTAAAACCCACATATGATTCCAAGTCTTCTGTTTCAGTGTTGTGGAGATCTCTGCTTGACGTATAAACAATTACACATGCACTCAGAATTTCAGTAAAGTTGTTTTGTTGATGTGCTGGAATACATTAGGCCAGTGGAGAGGGGGAAATGGCTATGAGAGGGCATTGCAATCAGCAAATGTCACTTAAAGGTATAGTTCACCCAGAAATGAGAAATTTCATCATTTACTCAACCTTCTTGAATAACGTCTTGTGTTTCACAGAAGTAATACAATTTTGGAAGGACATGAGAGTGCATAAATGAAATATTTTTCTTTTTGAGTGAACTATGCCTTTAAAATGCAAACATGTCAGATAAACGTCAGTGATTTGTTTTTGTCAATTAAATTGCCATTGGAGTCTGAATTGATAAAGGTTTTAGCTATTTCGTAACAATGCTGTACAATGTGATTTTATCACAACACAGCGTAGAGGCAACTTTGCCCACCACCTCACGATTTAAGCTTCTACGTTTTAAGCACGTCTAGTCGAAGAGATTTTCGAATTTTAATGCTCCTTGTCTGTGAGGTAGATTAATTAGCATTTTTGATTTCCATAGTTTTCCGCTAATCACCCTTGCTGACATTCAGATAAGCGCGATAGCTCACTGAGGCGTGAACCCACCTGCAAGCTGTCCGTCATCTGTGGAGGTAACACAAGAAACAGTTGTCGGTGCTGAGTTCTGTTTCTCCATGACTTTATTTTAAAATTAAGCCACTTTTTAATCATCAAATGAGATTTAATGAATTGGGTAAAATATATCTTAAATGAAAGGAAGAGATAGTATTTGTTCTGCAAGTATGGTCAATTAAAGCAGTAATTCCCAACTAAGGGTGCTTGATTTAGGTTTCAGTTTTTGCTTTGTTAAACCTTTTTGTAAAACAAAAATCACGACTTAGGGCAGAAAAGTTTGGGAAATACAGAATTAAAGTGTACATTAAGGTGTCATTGCTCCACTGTTACATACTGTTATACTGTTACAGAACAGACAGATGATTTTAATAGAAAATCAACAGAAAGAAAGGAGAGAGATGACAAGAGAAAGAAGGGATCAAAAAATAGCTTAGAAAAATGAAAAGATGGACCTTAGAGGGGACGAACGGGAGGGATTGAGAGACAAAAGTCAGGCGGAGAGAGAAAGCGAGGGAGGCGGGTTCATTCATCACCCTGATACCTGCTTGCAGGTGATAGATGGATAGATGGGGGTGCAAACTCAATAATGCTCACTCTCTCAGGTTATTCACAGATCAGTGAACAGCTCCGCTAATATAGTGATGAAATGCTTTACCGTCTTCACCTGCATTATCTCTCAAGTTTTGACAGCAGAGACTTTTTAATTTCTAAATAACCTTTGGCACTGTGACTGCTGTCTTCCGTCTTCCACAGCTCGTTCTGGTTCCACTGTTTCGCTCGCTGGAATGTTGTGGCGTGCGATCCATTCAACCCGGTAAACACATTTGGCCCTGACAGGTTATGATTTGCACCTGCGATCGCGATGCTCCAATCAGACAACAGTCAAACAGAAACAGATTGAGATGACCAGGAAATGCATTAATTAGTGGCAATGATTGTCTTCACAACATTCCCTCACAAATTACATTTTCTCTCTGTCATTCGCTTTCCTCCCCCTTTGCCGCACATTCTCGGGGAGCAATAAACATTTAATTTATTCAGATCCAAACAGGATTTAATTTTCAGAGAAAAAAAAGGACTGCCAGGCAGCATGGCGCTTTGTTTTCTTTTAATTATTGGCCAACCATTAGCCCCCCACTTGGGCTTCCTGCACCCTAGATTACAAGCGAATTTGCCAGCAATGAACCTGACAGGTAAGTGGTCTGTGCTGCGTACTGTAATTTTGTTTGTTTTGCATATCCTGCAAGGTAAGGGCATTTATTGTTGACTCACACAGAACACTAATAAAAACGTTCTCTTTATCGTGGCCTCCAATGAGCGCTCCGAAACCTAGTTTGGCTTTTGAGGAGGGGGAGCGTGTCCAAATGTGGATCAGTTTTTGCCGTTGTGTTGCCTTAATCAAGCGAGTCAAGCTTTTCTTCCCTTTGTTTAATAGACCGAGATCTAACAGGTCACAAGGGATGCATTCACGATCTTTTAGATTAATGGCTTCAATTCCAGCCCATTATTGACTATCTGCTGGGAAATTGTGCAGAATGTTTTGCTGCTTTTGTTTACGGAGGGTGAGCTGTAATTTTGGAGTTCTCATCAAAACACAAACAAAAATAGTTCAGGCACATCATGATATTGAGGTCATCTTTTGTTTAGTTCTCGACCGGTAAACACCAAGGTCGGAAGTAAAGCCTGTTTGTCACTGGGTGACTGATATTTGTCTGCAAATTGACATTGCAAACTATTAGAGTTTTCAATTATGTTTACGAAATTCCACTTATGTGGAATGGCCTGGGAAAGAAAGGATCTTATTGGTTGGCGAGTGACGCCTCCTTGACCTACATGAAGTTCCTTCATATAGTCACATATAATTAAACCCTGTTTGTGACACATTTGTCTAATGTTTTAATTTTAAAGCATTTTTTTCTCTAAAAATGTTATTCTTTAAATTAGTTTTAGATCGTTAAAATCACATTCAACACATTTGGCACAAGCCGAGTCCATACTAGGCACCTGAATAAGGAGCTTTCAGGAACGTCCGTTGTCTTAAATTTACCGTAATATTTTTTATAGATCATTATCAGCGATACACAAACTGAAATTTGTTATGGATTGTAGCCTATAGCTATCTCACCCTGTTATCTCAGACAATATTCTAATATGATATCATTGCATTTCCTGCGGCACGAGAAAAAAGCCTTTGTCCTTACAAGCCTCTATTCAATTTATTTGAAGCTCTGCTGTGATGTTGCCATTAGAGCCTGAAGCTTGTTTGTGCTTCTTGTTACATTACTTTTTAATTACAGAAATAACTAGTTGGAGGCAGTTGTTTTGTGAAGATATTGTTGTTGGGGGGGGTGTAGGGTGTTAGGTGACGAGAAAGAGGGAGTTGTCGAAGATTTATTTTGGATGTGACCTTCTCCACACTCACTGCAGCTGTAATCAGTGGAATTAATAGCATAATCAAATTATACACAAACTCATAAATCATCGGCGAGCTCGCTGTCACTGCATCGGGCTATAAATGGCCTTCATTGTTTTGCTACCGTATTAAAAAATCACGTCCCCTGATTCCCGTCTTGATAGGAACTGAAATGCCATTTAGAGGCTATAAAGAGCAGGGGCTTGTGGGGTACTGGATTTTCACAACTGTTAATTTAGCCATGATGTCGCTGGGGCCTGGAGAGAGAGCAGCGGCACCCACGCACTCAGCCCGACTGCATCATTGCAGATGACAGCGGGCAGTTAATTAGAGTAATATCAGCTTAAACGTCTGTCAGTTAGGGTTAATGACATCAAAGGGCTTCCCCACTGCCTCTGTTGGGTTCTGTGGAAGACAGGAGATGGGTCCAATGATGGCTGGCAGATTTAGCTTTTTTTTTTTTAACCTTGTGCTTTATTAAAATGCCATGTCTCTATATTAATCTAGACAGACAAGGCCAGGATTTTTTTTAATGTTTCCTAAGTTTGGGGCGAATCTGATGGGGAATTGATGGTGAATCTCACCATCTCAATATGTGTTTATAAGCTGTTTTGGCCATGTTTAGAGATGTTTGTTTTTAAAATCATCTGAACCATGGTAAAATCACTAACACAATTTAAATAATTAAACAGCTTTAAATGTGCGTAATCCAGTTTGATTTTAGAGCCAGTGATGATTTCTTCCGTCACTTTGGGTTACTACAGCAGCTGGCTTAAAACCTGCTCTGGTCTGGGCTGTCTGATGATTTTATATATATATATATATATATATAATATTTTAGTAATCTTCTATACACATATATGCACAGCTTCTGACTTACCAACTTTGTTGTGTCTTACTTTTTAAGGCCATCAAAATCTGTTTGTCCTGCTGTTTATAGTCTAATTAATCTGCTACACTTCACAGGTCATTATGACAAAAGGTGCTGCTTGTGAAGTAACACATTCCAGGGTCTTTTTGCCTTGTCAAAGGAATTGGATTTTGTCCTTTTTGTGTGGACAAGGTGTGATCAGTCCTTTTAATGTCATGCCATCAGCTACGATTATGGGTGTCACGACCGTCCTTTCAGATTGAGTGTAATATGAATAAATATGCACATTCTTTTTTTCCACAGAATGTGTGCTGTGTTTGGCGGAATTTATTGCCTCCGACATTCTGTGCAGTGTCTGGTTGTGGACAAGGCGTCTAACAAGTAAGTTTTTCTTGCACTAACTAATGCACTGACAACATATAAACAACTCCCATTGACTACAAACAGAACAGGAAGTGGATTTACTACCTCCTCAGCTTGGTTCACCCTGTTCCAGAATTCCAAGGCTGATCAGAGCTCATTTGTGTACAGGGTACTCAAAAACAAGGCCAAGAGATGGCGCACAAGAGTGAATGGGGGCGATATTCAGAATATAGATATGAAATTAATTTTCAGGGAGACAGCCGAACCAGCCCCCCTTAAGCAGCGGAGCTCAGAAGACAAATCACAGACTCTGCCACTTGGGCTGGCGATGAGTGATGCCGCTTTTTCCTTGTGGCCTTACCTCCACTAATTGATTTTCATCTGAAGACAAAAAAGCCCTCTGTTGCTGCCTCTTAAAAAATGAGAGTTCATCTCCCGTCTCCCTTGATTAATCTGTGCTGATAATTTGCGTCAGGCCCCACCAGAAAGGCCTTTAATGAGTTTCAAAGGTGGATTGTTGTCATAAACTAGGTTAGATTAGGGTTTTCTCCCCTCTCGCTTTTTCCTCTCTCATTCTTTGGCCTTCTCTTTGGCGATATATTGAGTTTCTTTCATCTTGCTGGTGAATGACCCAGCGGGCTTGAATTTTTCTGGATGTAGCGCACCGATAGGGAATTGTGCTAGTATGTGCTAGCGTTAGATTTCTACTATTACGCTTGTGGCACACCGGGCTGGTGTGGCAACTCTGAAATTAGTCATATATGGGTGTATTGCCCTGTCGTTGACCAAAAAAATGCGCATATGCAGGCAGGGCCATAGCAATTAATATTTTATTACTTTTTCATTTTGTTTCATTTTGCTCAGCAACTGTGAAAAGAAAACCATTCTTGCCCTCCACATACAGGACGACTTGGACCTTTTAGCTTGAATAGAAGCATTTCGCCCAATTTGTTGCGTCAACAACACTTAAGTGGCTGTCCTGCTCTCACTTGTGCCTACTTACCATATTCATAGTTCATATTCCCACTCTCATGTTCCCACTCTTCAGTTTCTCTTGCACTATTTTAGCAGGACGTTTGACTGAGGTCAATTTTAATATGTGACGTCTGTCCCTGGGTGCCTTCACCCATCCTCACTGTCAGTTCCAGCTGAACGACCCAGCAGGATGTGTTCCTCAAAACTTAATGTTGCATACGACAAACAACCTAGATGACCTTAATTGATAATTTAAGTTCTTCACCTTCTCCACCTCCCCTGATCATCATCAATGCCAGGAACTATAAGAACCCCCATATAACTGGAGCACTTAGAAGTTTCAAGGCAAGTTCTTTCACCCATACCAGGGCTGGTGAGGGTTTGGGGCGAGAGCTGGCAGAACTTCAAGCCACAGTGTTCGTTATGCCTGGTGTTCAGTCTAGAGCACCACCTAGAGTGTAGCATGTACCACCCTTGCCCTCCACCAGAGGCGCCCCGTGTGAAGTTAGCCCTGCTCTGGAGGTTAGCACCATACATCATCCATGGAAAAAGTTTCAGGAAGGTGAAGAAAAAAAGGTGGCAAGGTGTCTGGCAGGCTGAACAATGATTTTAATTTCCCCGGCGTCATAAATTATCGCCCTATGTCTGCTCTTATTACAGACATAAAGCTGAAAAGGGTAGAGCCAAATTAATAATGCAGCAGAGGATTACAGACCCTCAAATCCCACCAGCCACTCCGTGCAGAGGCTCCAGCATTGTCCGGTTTGTTACCGCCGTGACGGGCACCTCAATCACACGTCCAAATTAATTTGTCTGACCACTGTTAGCAGTCACCACATCAACAAAGAAATTGCTTGACTCGTCTGTGATGATTTCTTCCGTCACTCTGGATTACTTCAGCAGCTGGCTCAAACCCTGCTCTGGTCTGTTCGGTGATAATAACCACTGTTGCTATTCTTCATAGTTATGGGTTTGAGCAAATGTGTTAAACTTAGTATTACACTATAGCTTATAACTCGTCCTGCATAGTTAATGCATAAGTTCCTCAAATAATTGATTGTTGAGGATGTGGTAATACCTTTGTACGCATTTAGGCAGTTTTCATCTAATGGAGGGCAAAGGGTAAAAAAGTCTTGCCACCTTATGGCAAGTTTTGCATAAGTTAATTTTGCTGTTAAAGATAATGCTGTTGCATCAATTTAGTTGAATTATTCTTGATGTTATTCTTTAATAACATAGCATGTGTTCACGTGTACACAGATTCTTTTATTGATTTAAAAGTGACGGCAAGCTTGTTTATTTGATATTTACAAAGACAAATAAGTTTCCCGTTTGTAATATTCATCATAGTGTCATTCGACGTATGATCTGTTTAGCCTACACAAAACCACATTTGCAGAGAAGTATATAAAATTCAAATGAGCCTGAATGCATGCATCGCTAAGCGCAAGGTTATCACGCTGATTGGTTCAGAGGCCACTGATGTGCTTTATGAGGGCGATTTATGAACGGTTAGGATGATCTACAAAGCTGCCACTGGCCTTGGATGCAAGTGAAACGGAATCATTAGCACTATTTCAATGTTTTATACACGCTGACAAGTATCTTCCACACTTGTAAACAATGTCTTTCATGGGGAATACAGAACATCCCAGAAAACAAACAAGTGATTACTGTCTTCAAAGCATCTTCAGAAATAAAACCCGTCCCGGATTTTTCCAGTACTTAGATTGATCAGCAAAATCCAGTCCAGGATTTATATGGGCCAGTAGTAGGCCAGGATTTGTACCAGTCCCATCTGAAAAATATCATTTTCTTTTTAGCAAGATATTTTGTGTTATAACAATTGTATATGTCTGTAAAATATTTTTAGTTATTAATTTTACTGTTTTGTAAAGAAAACGTTGAACTTTATTTAAACGTTATTTAAAAATTCTATCATTTTTAAATAACAACTGGAAATAATACAGCTGTGCCATAACTGACTATGAATTTACATTTTTTGGGGTATTGATGGCCTATGGTTCAAAACGTTGGTGGTTTGTTTTTGTTTATCAACTAGATAACTAATTGCCACTGACAGTTCCACCAACAGCCCAACGTGCTTACACTGACCCATAATCATTATTGTTTAATCCTAAAGTCATATATCTTATTGCTAGTTTGTGTGTTAGATCCGGAAGCTGCTCTACTGTGGGCGAGTGACCTGCTGTGCTTGCCCTCAGGTGTGTTAAGGTTGTGAAGTGTATCCCATATTGCTTTCTTTCACCCCATTGGCTAAGGATTGATTGGAAACCCTCCGCTTCCTCTGCAAGTTCCTCCAAGTAAATAAATCTTCATTTACATAAACAGATCTGTCCTGCAGTCAATCTGTGCTTGGGGGAGGATTATTCTGAGGCTTGACTTTTCGTCAGGGGAGGGAGGCACTTTCTTGCCCCTTTATTGTGTTGTGAAAGTCCATTTCAAGGATGTCACCCCTAGCCCATTAGTTTGGATAATGAGCCCTATAAAGCACATTTATAACTCTTGACATAACAAGCCAACAGATTTTCCTCCTTTTTCTCTCTCACTCTCTCTTTTTCTGCTCTGTTACAAAGATCTAAAGGAGGAAAGGTCAAATTTATGCCGAAGTGGTATTATGCCAGTGCATCTCAACTTAGCTTCAGGGTCCAGATTTTGCTTTGGACATCAAATGCAGTATCAAATGCAGTGTCAACGCAGTGCCAGAATTGTTCATTATGTAAATGTGAACAGAAATGTGCTTAAAATCACATTCATTTATTGGTAACCGTAAATAATTCTGCATTTTGTTTGCAAAGACTGAATAGAACAATTGAGGGTTTGTTTTACATTGGATTTACAGCGTGAGTTTTCTTTCTTATGGTTGGCACAAATAATGTTTTTGCTTGCTGCAATTGAACGTGTTTATTGTAGTCAGGTTGTGTTTCCTTTTACCAGTAGTTTTGTTAATGGTTTTCAAAGGTGTCATGCAATCTGTTTATGTTGTTCATGTCTGCCCAATTTGGCTACATTCTACAATGTGAATTTGCAGCAAACTACTGTTGTGTTATATTGAGTGCATAGCCTTTGACATCATCAGTACGTTTTGCTGCAATTTACCATAAATTACTGCTAAATTTACCATAAATTAGTGCAGGATTGTATAGTTTACATTTACGCATTTGGCAGATGCTTTTATCAAACGCGACTTACAGTACATTACAAGTTATACGTTTTGTCAGTACGTGTGCTCCTCTGGGAATCGAACCCGCAATCTTTGTGCTGCTAACACAATGCTCTACCAACTGAGCTACAGGAACATATAGTTAGTTGCATTTTATGTTTTTTAGTCCATAATCTAATCTGAATAGCTTTTATTTTTATTTATTCATTTATTTAGTGCAGAAATGTCAGAATACCCCATTTTTATTGTAAATTTAAATGACAGGCCACTTCTTTTATAAAAATAGTTTACAGAAGTAGCCACCTGACTGATGAAGGATTGGGCAGATAATATATGGCATTTCAGCATTTTAATATTTAAACTTTACCTCATAGTCTGACCTCCTGAGCCTTTTGTGATTAAAGCAGTTTTTGGGGTGTAGAATGTGAAGCAGTTTTGATGAATCCTCTTTGTTTGTCACAGAGTTAAAGCTGTGATTGATACACACGGTCAGAGGATCAGCTGCAGTCATTTTGTGGTTGAAGATTCGTACATCAGAGATGAACAAAGACGAACCACAGCATACGGGTAAGCACGTAACATGCTACAAAAGTCAAATTAATTTTCATTTCTGTAATTACTGAGAAATTGATGTTTCTTCTATGAATAAAGATATTGATCGTCCCATCCAACTTGCAACAGCTGCACCCGTTGTAATGCTGTTACAATGAAAAGACTGAATCTGTTACAAACTCAGGAAGTTTCACAGGAATGGGAATTGCCCAGTTTTGAAATTCATTTTAATAAAGCAGGAAGAAATTAATTGTCATGTTTATAATTCCCATAAAGTAAAAAGCTGCATGTGAAACATTTTACAATGGTAATGTTTTATATCTATTCATGGCTGTCTGGAATCTTGGTTCTGATGTGTTGAACGCAAATTAAGATGTTTTGAAGAATATTTACACGGCTCTTTAACACAATGAAAGTTAGCAAAGATTGCTCAAAAGCAATAAGGCTAGTGCACTATATTCCAGGTTGTAATTATCTCACAATGTTGCTTTTTCCATTATAAATCAGATATCATTGGCATTTTTTTTTAATTCAAAATCAGCATTTGAAGACGTGTTGCTTCACTTTTAAAAATGTGACAGTGACTGTGTATATTGAACCAGTGAGAGATTTTAAAAGCCCTTTGATCACTGTGTTGCATTGTACATTGTACAGGAAATAGCAGCATAAATTGTATTTGAAACATCTGTTTTTGTATTGCATGACGGAAAGTCATATGCAAATATTTTTAGACACATACAATAACTGTAAATTGAACAGACAATATGTGATTGTGTCGTTTGTAATATCTAATGATTCCTCTTTTCCTTGTTTCCTTTTCGTTGTGTTTATTGTGCTAATTCTGCTGCTTCATATTCACAGACAGATATCTCGAGCAGTGCTCATCACAGACAGATCTGTGCTTCTCTCAGAGTCCGATCAGCAGGTATACAGCTTTCTTTCTTTTTCTTTCTTTCTATTTCTTTCTTTCTTTCTTTTTCTTCTCTTTTCTCTAGTGTCTCTTCTTTTCTCTGTTTTTCTCTCTTCTCTCTCTCTCTCTCTCTCCTTTTGTCTCTATCTTTCTGTCTTATTTTCTATCTCCGCTGTGTGTGTGTGTGTGGTGTATTTTTTGCCAGCCTTGCACTTTTGCTTTTCAGCTTGTATTGCATTACATCTTTTTTATGCCACATATCACATTTGGATGGATTCTTGGGCCACATCCAAGATTCAGCAGGCAAAGAAACAACAAACATCACGGCCGATTTGCGGGATCGTTACAATCGTTTTGACGTCCCATTCTTGAGCGTAACATTATAAAGTGAATTATGAGAGGAAAAAATAACCAGTTCAATGAAAGGAACGTAATTCTGTTTGCTGTTACTGGTTTGCAATTGGATAAATTATTCCTTCTCCCAGGAGAATGCAAGGTGACATGCGAGCGTCCTCTTAGGCTGATTTGAGTGCCTTCCACCTGAGTTCAGGAACAGAAAGCTGGATCGGTCAGCGCATCTTCTGAATCTCACCCCGGGTTCAATTTAGTCCCCATCAGGAATTCATGCTTGAATATTCAAAGCAGATCAGGAAAGGAAGGAAAAGTGTATGTAATTTATGCTCATTAGCCTCGGCGAACAGAAATTAATATCAGCGTCTTGACACAGTGTGGAAATGGAATATTACATGACTGTGTGTGACAAAACGTAATTAAATATTCAGGCTGGTTGTAATTAGCCATTCGTCCTTTGGAATGACAGTCGCCAAACGAGCGTGTGTGTGAAACACTTTCTCTTCCCCCTGTTCACACTTTCTGATGGCACAGTGATCTAGTTTTTCTGTCCGCTTGATTTAAAGCAGTCTTAACATCAGTTACACAAGAGCTGTATGGAAAACGTTGTCTGGATTCATGTCACAAGATTATGTTGACTAAGTTTTGAATCACTTATGAATCAATCGGAATAAAAACAGATTCCTAAATTTACCAGGCATGAATTAAATCAAAATAAAAAATGTCAGAAAGGAGATTTGTAATGTTCCATGACATTGTCTGTTTAAATAAATGCTGTTTCACAAAATTTATTCATAAATCCTATTGCAAATACAAACCACAACCTGTGCAAAGTGAAAATCTCAAGGCTGCATGTCACACAGTAGAACAATTGCTAACTAAGCTGCTTTGAATTATGTGTGTGGAGATAAGAGCTATGCAAATAACCTTGCCTGTGAATAAAGACCTGTAGTCTGTTGTTCTTGTATTTGTACTGTAAGTTGTGGTGTTTCCTGTCTCAATGGCAGATCTCACTGGTTACTGTTCCTCCCCTGGACTCTTCTGCACCAGCTGTGAGGATGTTGGAGCTCTGTTCTTCATCCATGACCTGCATGCCTGGAACCTGTGAGTATCACATCCACTGCAGTCACAAAACACAGTGACGCAAAAAGTGAATTTAGTTCAAGTTAGAGACCATTAATGAATGCTTTTACTTACAATTTAATTTCTAAATTATTGCAATTTGTACAATAAGTTCTGATTCTAGGATTTGATTGGATAATTTGATTGTCATTTCAAGAGTGCTAACAGAACTGAGATGATAAAAGTTTTGTATCACTTTACAACAGTACCGTTAAAATGATATAATAAGTCTATAAGACTTTTTATAAAATGTCTTACTAATTTAACCTTATAACTTAAGTTTGTTTTTAAGATTATAAAAGGGCAGAACTCATTGATAGCTTTTGAAAACAAATCCTAGAAATGTCCTTCAGAACCTTCTAGATCTGACAATGTCCCCTATGCCCACTCAGCGATGACTCCATTAGCTCCATTTTATTTATGAAAAGGTTATTGTTTGTTACACCGGCCCTATTTTGCTATCAGTCATAATGAACGGGCAGATCAGGTGGAGATGACTCTGACTGACTCTGTCCTCACCGGAATAAAGGGTTTAATCAGCGGAACTCCACTTCCTCTCCAAAAACTGAATTCATGGGAATGATGGGACGCTGGATCAGAGCTGTCGTTTGCTTCGCTGTTCCCAGATCCCACAGGGAGATGGATCATGGGCGTCCTCTTTAAATAATGTTATTTTAACTGAGAGCATCTCTCGCGATGAGGTGATTTGAGAAAATGGTCTTTATTTATCATTACCACTTGCGATGAGAGACATTTACGCTGATGGGTTTGTGAATGTGATCTCAGGGGCTTCAAGCCAAACTAAGAGTGCTGATTTTAAGTTAAAGTTGATGTGTCTTATTTTTTTGCCATACCAAACACAATTTTAACACTTGATTGTTTAACATTCCCCAATATTTTCCCAAACGCTTCAGTTTCCTCTAACTCCTTTCTTAGTCTAATTTTGTGTAAATTAATATATTTTTTTTAATTTTAACAAATTTTGGGTCTTAAAATAATTGATGTGTATGCATATAAAATGTTAAACTTATTGTAGAACAGTGAGGACATTCCTTCAAGATTATATAGAATATATAAGTAATATTGGGAATCCAACTATACAGCAGTGTGTTCACTTCTCCGAGACTTTACTGGGCTCTGAGCTTTTAAAATGGGCCCTTAAGTGTCTCCTGCTGCGACAAAAATCTTTCAAACCTCTGCAGCATCCCAAAAGTCTTCAGAGCCTTTAGGAAAGCCGCACCTCATGTCCCGCTGGAGACGAGAGCATCTGTGCACCTCTCCGCTTTGTGACACAGATCCAGCTCCTGCACTGCCGTTGTGTGCGTGAGGATCAAAGAGAACAAGCTCTCTCACACTCTTCTGTACATGGAGAAAGAAACAGACTAGTAATAAAAGCCTAAAAGTGATATGTGAACTCCTGGGATCATCTAGGACATTTCCACAAATCCCAGCACTGCCACTAGTAGAACTTCCCAGACCTTTACCTGGAAAGCTATTTCTGTGTTGTTCTTAGATTCTGGATCATACCTTAGCTTGACAGATAAATTGAAGTTTTTGTTGGTATAATGAACTTGTTCATCAAGTCAATTTTCTACTCAAAGCTATAAAAACTCTATTGGTCACGTAGTTGTGGTCAAAGGTGGTCCGATTCCTGATCCTGCCTGGGTTATTTACTCATTCCTGTTTTTGTCCTTAATATGCTGTTATATCAAATTAAAGGCAAACAGCATGAAAATATCTACCTTTTAAAATATACTTAAATGTGTAATTCATACATTGTCATTATTATGCCATCCCAACCATCAATGCATTAACATAAAACCACCCACATTTTATATGAGTAGCTATTTAGTTTTCAGCAAATGTGACAACCTTGTTATGGAAAGATGTTTGCCAATCATAAGGTAATTTACATAAAAACTGTAAAAGGTACAGTGGCATAGGGCCTGTTTATTTTTTAGGTTTTGAGAGTAATAAGCATTAAATACTACGTTATGATTGTTCCTGTTGTAAGAATACTTAGTATACCAATATATGAGGAAAAATATAGAGAATGGCCGTTTTCAATTGTCCTAACAGGACTTCTGTTAACAGATTTGGTTCACTTGACCTGTTCATCCTCCGGTTCGGCCCAGGAAGATCTTGCTCCAGTTGTATCTCGATTGTTCCACGTTTCTGCCATTTCTGGAGAGGAGGAACCTTTAGAAGGTAAGACCTGCCCCAGCTCCTCCACTGTCTATCACCTCCACTCATTAATGTTTTTCAGTTCTTCTGAGCACTGACCTCCGGTTGCTTGCACAGATCTGCTATACATCCTGCTAACAGTACTTAACTAACCTTGCCGCCTGTGTCAGAGAGAGATCATCTCTTCCTCTCTTTAAAGAAGAAAGATCTGGCGCTGCTGTGACATTCACAGAAGGGCTTGCGTGAGGACGTTATTGGTGATAACAGTGATTGATATTGATGGTGGTGTGGCAGGCAGGGGCCAGGCTCTGCTCCCATTGATTCCCATTATGCTCTGTCAAGGTCTGCTTGGCTTCTTCAGAGTGAATCTGAGCACAACCTGTCACGTATAACCTCAGGTTACCTTCAGATCACCTGAGCCCAATCCAGTTCCGTTTTGAAAGATGCAATTCGATGTTTCAAATATGTACAAAAATTTTTTTTGATTTGCTTGCAGGAAAGATGATTATGTTCTGCGTAGTGAAGATGTTATGCTAGTAAATACTGATTTGAAAAAGGTATGTTTAATAATATCATGATTTTCTGGAAGTTTGCATTAAACAGCAGTAAATGGCTAAACATCCTAGTTGTAAGATCACAGCCACTCCTCTAGACAGAACCACCAAGGTTAGCAAATGGGCATTTTAAATTTTGTTTAAAATCTGTACATTTAGATAAATGCTGTTGTTTATGCTTTTGATTTGGTTATTGGGGTTAGAATACTTTTTTGTTATATTTAGGTAAATTTAGATGTTCAAGTTTGACTCATTGAGACCCCTTTTAGTAGTATACAGCTTGACAAGCTGCAATTCCTAAACTCTCTCTATTAGTGCCAGTTCTTCAGAGTTTGTGTAATAACAGCGTCTGACTCCAGATGAGTGATGGTGAGGTGAGTATGTGTTTCATGGCAGGACGATCAGGATCTCCCAGGTCATGACATCCCGACCTTCCTTGCAGATGTAACAAACTCAATCTCTATCAGTCATCGTTTACACACCTTTCGCCTTTACCTCTCTCTCATCTCGTTCCATTGCTCTTAATTTCCTTTTTCTGTTCTGCAAGGTTTTTAAAACAAAAATTGTATTCATTTTTTTTGTATTTATATAGATTTTTATATTCTTCTGTTGCTGTGGTGCAACAAAAACAGACACTGCTAAAAATGTCTTTTCTCTGTGCGTGTCTGTGTGGAAGCGCATGTGCTCTGGTGCATGGGCAGCACAGCAGCGGGCGTGAGACGTGGGGCCCCGCTGGGCGACACACAGCCTTTTTATCACAGGAATGAGCTAGTACTATTTTAATTAAAATGTCAGAACAAATACTGGCAGAGGACTTGAGGATGAATCGCTAGATAAGGAGAGCAGTGGGCCAGAACAGGTCAGAGAGACAAAGTCACCTGGACAGATCTTCATTCATCCCCGTGGTCAAAGCAGTGTGTGTATCTGCATGTGCGCGCGCGTGTGTGTGTGTGTATCTGTGTGCGTGCGTGCGTGTGTGTGTGGGTGAGAATCTTCTGTGAGTCTGTCAAGATCTTGATAAAACCAGCAGCAAGTGGTGCAGATGTTTCCTTAAAAACAGAATTTTGTTGTCAAGGTTTAAACTCTTCAGAAAGATTCTGGAGCATATATGACCACTTCCAGACTAGTGTAATGCTATTACAATCACTGTTACAGTTGTTCATATGTTAGGGATTAGAACAAACCTGTTTATTACACGCTGTAAGCTTAATGTAGAAATGCAGTTTAAGAATGTAGAAAGCAAGTCATCCTAGTGTTTTTTTGTGGTTGTATTTTATGTGTTGGTTTACCTTAAGTGTTTATTGGTTTAGGCAGTGTCTGTGCGTGCTAGAGGCTGGCTGTGGTTTAGGGGCTCTGCAGCTGCAGGCATGTGTTAAACTCCATCAGGAGTGCTGCTGTATGCTAATCTGACATTTGTCACATCTGGGAGCATGTGTGCATGTGTTTGTGTGATCGAAAGAAAGACACTGAATTCTCTGGCTGTCAGCCCAAACTCATGCATACTTCCACATATTTATCAAAACACTTTCAGTTTTAGTTGAAATACAATATCCACACATAACAGTAGTAGTAATGGTGCCATTCCTAACAATGCCCTTATTCACAGTATAGCCCGGCTCTTGTACCTTATTGCTTTAATATTATAGTTAGGGTGCTTGCTAAGAAAGGAAGCGTGCTATTTAACTCTTAATTAAAGTGATTAGACTTTATTTCACATGGCGGGTAATAAAATGAATAGGTGAACATTTCTATATCAAGATATAGACTAGGACTCTTGATGTAAGAGAATTTTTGTTGGACAGCACTGTTTATTATAAATTAATTTCCCAGCTGCATTTGCCATTATTCCATGCTCGCCCCAAAATCATATTCCTAAGTGCCTGTGTATTCCTTATGTGGGATTTAGTCTTTATTGTGTACAATCTCTGGTCTTTTGAGAGATTTCTGTGTGTGTGTTAACAGTTCAACACTGTGTGTATCAGTGACCCCGCAGCATTCAGTATGAAGGGCGGGCGGGCGTAGAGATGGCAGGCATGTTTGAAGCAGCGTTAAACATTGATGCCGCCACACCTCACCCCATCTCCAAATTAAGCAAATCACCGGGCCACTCCGGGCAGGAAAAGAACAAGCGTCATAATTGTGTGACATTTGGGTAATGACCGTACTGACATTTCAGACTGACACCTTCTCCCTCGCTTTTTCTAGCCTTTCTTTTCCCACCTTTTTGCGGCAGAGGCTCATGTATTTAAAGGGTAATGATACAGACTGACAGCTTTACGCTGTAAATGAACCAGTGCCATACACACACACACACAGACTCTTTTCTTGTGTTGCACCATAGAGCCTGTCTTGCCTAAGACCGTCATCAAAGGAGTGGAGGAAAAATAGATAAAATGTTCCACAAAATAATAACAATGACTGATCTCATGATAAATCAGTGTAGGTCTCTGAACTTTTCCCATGACTTTAAAGGAATATTCCAGGTTCAATTAAAGGGAAAGTTTGCCCACAAACTTTTTCATTGTTATTTATTTGCCCTCATGTTTCAAACTTGTATGACTTCATTTCTGTGGAACACAAAAGAAGATATTTTAAATTATGTTTTTGTCCACGCAAATTAAAGGGAATGTTGTCCACAACATGTATTGCCCCTATTGACGTTATTTTTCCATATTTTATTGCATGGAAAATAAACACTAAGGCATTTCTCAAAATATCCCCTTTGTGTTCCACAGAAGGAATTAAGTCATATGGGTTTGGGATGACATGAGGGCAAGTAAATGATGACAGAATTTTCCTTTTTGTAAATTCAGAGTGTTCTGTGTGATCTGCAGTAATGGAGCACCAGGGCTTTAAATGCCATTTTCTGTGTTTCCTGAAGGATGAGAAAGCTCAGCCTGAGCAGCAGGTTAAACGGATTAGTCCTCTGTTTCTGTGTAGGGCAAGGTTCTTAAGCTTACTTCACAATGGGGCTGTCTGTATCTTTTCTATGCTACTCTTGTGAACTATTTAATGTAGTGACAGCTGCAACTCAGCATGTATTGCCAGTCCCGTTTTCTAGTCACTACCTTCTTATTTTCAATTTCAGCAACAACTCCACAGATGCCCAGAGTCCCATTGCTGATCATCTGATGCATATTGTACAAAAATGGCAAGCATTCACTGAAATTATTACTCCTTCATCAGTGAGGGCATGTAGTGTTTTGAGCACTTTACCTAAAAATTAGTCTTTAAAGTGGTTTTGAGGAAGCTCTAATAACTTTTTCAGATAAACCACCAGCTAAATGGCTATTCCTGTCTATGTGGACAGGTTTTAGCCTGAATAAACTGCAAACTGCATCAGGCTTTATGCTGTGAGTTTAAAGTCTTGCTGGCTGTGCTGTTGCACTGTCCTTGGTGCTGAACTTCTGACTGTTTGGTGCATATTAAAAAGCACCAGCAAAGGAACTGGCCTAAAATAATCAGTTCAAACAAATGCAGTATTTGGCAAAATGTGACAATTTGTCAGAGCCTGAAACTAAGTTAACATTCATTACGGTTCTGTTGATTAGATCTGTCATTAGATGGCATAAGTGTGCCACAGAACTTCACATGCAGGTACAGACTGTCTCAGTGGAATAAACTGTGATGGTCGCCTAATTCTTTCAGTGTCAAAGGATTATTACAGCGTGTGTGTGTGTGTGTGTGTTTGTGTGTGTGGAGAGTGGAGAGACTTATAAGAAATTATGAGTTCTTGCATATAATTATTAATTTAGCTGACTACATCAGCTAAAGTTTTGCATTTTCAGATTCCATGAGGTCTTATTCCATCAACTTACAAATTCAAAAAGGACAAGATCTGGCTTTATATATATATATATATATATATATATATATACAGTATATTTATATTTATATATAAAAAATATATGAACAATTGAAAAATATGTCATGCAAAATATCTGTGTGAAGATCAGAACAACAGGATGAAAGCAAATAATTGTTGCATGTTGTTTGTAGGTACGGAGGAAAGGAGTAAGCCTTCAGTGCTGTGGGTCATGTACTTCAACATGAGGGACACGTCCACCCTGGACAGCAGCAGCTACAGTCTGCCGAGCAATGTACATGTGTGCACCGGTCCTGATAGCAGCCTGGGCAGCGACTACTCTATCAAACTGGTAAGTCCAACAGAGGGAGACAGATACCAGCTGTGTTCTATGGATCAGAGAACTTCTGAGGGCTTTATTGTGGGTTGTTCTGAGAATTTGATTTAGAAAAAAGTTTGATTTGTTTCATGTTTGAAAACAAATCAAATCTTTGTTGAAAACAAAGCTCTCAAATCTTGTTCACATATATTCAGATTAGTTCAATGATGATTGGCCAAAAATTTGTCACATTTGATTTAAATCTGTGGTTAGTTACATTTTAGACAAGCAGTAAAAGAAGTATAGATGATTACTGAAAAATATGTATAATAACTTTTATTGATGTCCAAAACTCAGTTACTTCTGTTATATGTCATTATAGTTTGTGCATTTGTGTTTATTTTCAGGCTGAATCAGTGTTTCATCAGATCCTGCCTGATGAGGAATTCTGTCCGCCCGCACCAAACCCTGAGGACATCATCTACGATGGCGAAGGGCCACAGGCAGAGGGGGCGGGGTTTGACGAGACTAATAACACAGAAGGAGATAAAAGCCAGGCAGAAGAAGAAAGTACCACCCTGGAGAAGAGCTCATCAACTGACGACTCTGATCCTGCAGAGAAGATAGACAATGTTGTCCAGGATACTCCACTGGAAACAACTGCTCAGACTTCACCCTCTGAGGAATAGCCCCTTCAGACACTATTCTTCTCGCTTCGTAAGCTGTTTCTCTGAATGCCTATGGAGGAGAACATATGGTTTCCCAGAAACACTGTCATTATTTCCTGTTTAAATCTGTGTCTTTTTGGAGTGGGACAATATGCTGATATGTTTTGTGTCTGTGAACACTGAAATGATCTTATGTTTTATGTACCTTTCTTTTACATTTTCACCTGAAGCTCTCTTTGCCATTTTAGTTTTGTTAATTAGTGTTAATTGTAAATAGTTAAGAAATTGTTTACTTTTTCAAAACAATGGCCTTTTTCCAATATTTGTGTATATATGTATTCACAACTTTGCATGGTACCTTTCATAATATATTTAACTACGGAGTTTAAAGTTGAATGAATCTGGACACATTATGAGATAAAGCCCATGCAGGAAAACACACTCCTACATACTATTACAATCATCGATGAAGGTTATGTCCCATATACCTGAAGTCCTCACCCTGGCCGATGACACCTATTTCATATCTGTTTAAGTGCTGTCGGTTCAACTCCCACCAAATCTGTTCTGTGTATTGTCACATCCATACACATTTCAAAAATGTATCTAATTGTATCATCCAGAAATGGTTGCCAGCATTAAATAATGTAAGTATTTTAGCATTATGTCTAGATTATTTGTGGCTTTAACCCTGAGAATCACCCGATCCGTCTTTCCAAACTTCATGGCACTTCCAAACAGTTGTGTATTTACGTTTAGAATATGCATTTAAAATTGATTAGCAACCCTGCAGTATTCCATAACAATGTGAATACAATATCTGAATACCAACAGATTTAATGTGAAAGTCATATATGAACTGTGACGCTGCGAGTTAAACATTAGCGATGCATCATCGAATCGAGACGCGCGGTTTACCTGCCATGCAGGCAAGAGAAAGAACACCGTTTGATGACATTTGCTTTGCATGGCCATGGCTGAACAGATGGCTCATTATGGCTGCGAGTGCGCAATCCTCCCTCACCGCGCTTGCTGTCTTTGTTTCCGTGGAATTTGATATGGGCTCTGCTGAGGGTATTTACTCGTTCTGCAGGGGAAGAATTACTGCTGAACACATGGGGCAGGTTATAGTCCCAGACCGGAGTAAGTGTGCCAATCCTGCTAGTCGGCCGTAAGTGTGCACAGGGCAAAGAAGTGTTTGCAGTCAGGTCAAGAGTGATTGGTGTCACATACAGTAAATATTAACACAATCTTGAGTTTCATTTACACATTTGTTTGAAAGGGTGCAGGAGAGCCATAATTTGCACAGATGCTGGGGAAACGCAGGGTGCCGATCTGGATGAACAGAAATGTATGGACCAAAGGCATAAATCAACAGTAAGTCATGGGGACACACAGCACGAGTGGCACCATTTTCTAAGAATGAATGGCCTTCTGATAAATCTCCACAACAGAACACAAGAACCTGAGGTCTCAAACCCTGTTAGCCCGTTACTAGCCCCAGCTAGTTTAAATCTATCGAATGCCCTTATATCGGCTTCACGCGCTGTGATCGATTTCCCCCATTTTCTTAATTTCATGACAATCCTTTATCTCCAGCATTTTGGTTTCATCTCAGTTTTGGGGGCATCATATTATTTTCTTCTCTCTTGAATGACCTGCCTGCTCAATAGCATCATTGGGAATCAATTTTCTGCATGGAAAGTCTTGACATTCAAACGCAAAAGGGTAGAACGTGCCACAGGCAAGACACCTAGCGGGACCCGCGCTTCGACACTATGGGGTGTTTTCAACAAGAGAAATCATTAGGGACATACACTGAGGTGATGCAAAATGTTTCTCAACAAATTAAGGGTGGAGACAAACACAATTTTTCCAAAAAAAATCTCTTTAATATCTCAATGATTTCTCCTTAACAGCAATTAGATTAAATGGAGAGCAAATGTGTCTCAGATATTTCTTCTGAGAAAAAGATCTCAAATCTCACAAATGTCTTTATTGGAGTTTCAGGAAAGACTTCAATAATGTCACAAATTCAGATCAGATTTGCTGGGTCGGCAATTATAAATTAATATTAATTTGAAGATTTCAAACATGAAGTCAAACTTTACTCATTAAATTTACCCAAATCCAGATTATTTTAGTCACATCTGTATTAATCTTACAGCTCCATACTCTTAATGTCTTTAATAACATCATAACATAATAAACACTTGAGACAAAGTTGATACTTAAAACAACTGAGATCGCTATTAAATCCCTGAGCTATGAAAGAGCAACCTCTGAGCAATTAAATGTTCCTGTGGGTGTGCCTGATTTCATCTTTTTTAAGCAAGGTGCTTGTCAAGGTGTTGTCATAAAGGTAAGTAAGTGTTTTAATGCAAACACCATAGAGAATCATATGTATAGACTGTGTGTGTTGTTTATTTGACCTAACTGTTTGATACGAATGGCCAAACAGCAAATGATTCTAGCACGGTTAGGAGGTTTTCAATAAATCTTTAAAATTGCGACTTTATGTTAATAGATTGGTGGAATAATTATTGAAGCCAAGTTTGTTTTTTCTACATAAAACAGTTTGTCACCTGAAATAAACATATATACAATACAAGAGCAATGTACAAGAAATTGGTCAGAATCATTTTAGCAAACAAGAAATATTCGGATACCTACATTACAGGCCTGTTCTGTTAGTTTTGTGCCCACAAACAAACACCTTTACACTTACAGTACAAAAAGCATTGTTAGTATATCAGATGGTAATACTGTAGTACTTTTGTATATGCCCCTGTGGCTGCTTATTGTATTAATATCCTGTTGTATTTTAATGTTACTCTATTCTATTTCAAAGAAAAACATGGTACTTTTTTATGTCCTAATTATCATGTAATACCGTGGTGCCATGTTGAAAACAACATGGTAATGCCATTGTACTTAACTACATAGACTTATAGAAGAACTGTGTCTTAGAATAACTGAATAATGTTGAAATAATAAAACATAGAATAAATTTATTATGAGTTAAAAATGAATAATGCTTATGAAATCAATTGCCACTTGGACAGAAACAGCCTGCTGTATTTATTTTCATTACTGGAGCATAATAAAGCAGGTCACCTTTGTGGCAGGCGTTTCTAATGTGTGTATTGCTGACATCTAGTGGCTCATTTATGCAATTACATATTACAACACACTATATGTCGTTGAAGTAAATGATAGTTTTAGGACAATGAATTGCCCATTTATTCATTTATCACAAAGGGGTTAATTTTGACTAAAAATTATGTGTGCTGTCAGTCTCAGTTCCTTGTTAATCGTCAATGAACGATAAACAGCTAATCAAATGTTTATGGGTCTTTAAACTTTAAAGCGCCCATAATTGTGTCATATAATTGTTAAAAATTAAAGGACAATTTCACCTAACCACAACTTCTTAACACAGACATATACCATGGGTGAGTGTTGGCATAACTGTGTTCTGGGGAGTTTAAAAAATTAAACAATATAAGGGTTTTTGTACTTTCAAATAATTTCTTAAAACGTTGAGGTTGCGTATATAAAATAGATGGTGAAAACTGTTCTACAATTTATTCAGTAAACCAGCATGTTTTCAGCTTGATGTAATTTAAATTAATTGCCAGTGCTATGGTAAAAGACAAGCACTGGATTTAAATAAATCAACAATAAGCTGAACCACAATTTTGATTCGTTCTGGTCACTGTACTCGCCTTCTTGTGACCCGGAAAAAATATTTTGCTAGAAGAAAGATGGCGACTCCCATAGAACACGAGGATTCATGTGAAGTAAGAGCTTGAGAATTGCTACATTAGCCGTAAAGTTACAGTCACGCAAAAATGTTTTATAAAAAAATGCTTCATAATAATTAAGTTGTGAAAGTTACTGTTATAAACAATCTTATATTTGTTAAAGACTGTATTTAGCGATCTGAATGCACTGTCTGCATTCTGTGGTGGTGATCAGACGAGCTTCTGTATTTTTATAGGAGGAGACTGCCGAAGAACCAAAAGCACCAAAGATACGAGAGACACCAGAGGACATCAAACTAGAGGCGATCGTCAACACACTCGCGTTTCATCCCGGCCGAGACATCCTTGCAGCTGGAGATATTGATGGAGATATATACCTGTAAGAGATTTTATTTACAGATGTCCTTAAACGTCATGCTGATTAAGTGTAATAGCAATGCAAATTATGTACAAATAACAATAGTGTTAAAACAGCAAAGCTACCTTACAATAATTTACAATCTTCAATTTAACAGCAGACGTGTCATGTTTGATAGTTTGTTCAGAATCCCCTATGGAAAAAACCTGGATTATTCTCTTTATGGACAGACGCAGAAACTATTAGCTCACTTTAATTTATGGTCATTTTTGTAGATACTCATACTCATGCACTGAAGGAGAGAACAAAGAGCTCTGGTCATCAGGACATCATCTCAAATCCTGCAGAAAAGTTGCCTTCTCCAGTGATGGACAGAGTGAGTGATCTTCTATTAGATCAATTAATGCTTTTCAACATCAACCGCAATTTTAAACAAATTCAATAAGCCTGGTAATTGTTTCAAAGAACTTTTATGCAGGCTAACCAGGCATGACTCATCACTTGTGATTTCTTTGGTGTTTTTTTTTTTTTTTTAGAATTATTCAGCGTGTCTAAAGACAAGGCAGTTCACATCATGGATGTGGAGGCTGGAAAACTAGTGACACGCATCCCGAAAGCTCACAAGTACCAGACATTCCTCTTAATTACAGTCTTGTAGTCTATTGATATTCCATGCAGCGTGGACCACAATTTCTATACTAAGATTATTGTGGCTTAACTCTTGATTCTTTATACAGTAAAGTACTTACGTACCCTGGAGTAACATTTACACGTTTTTTTGCTGCTTTTGAATGGAGGGTCCCCATCAGTGCCCTGCTGTTGGTTGATGAGAATGTTATCGCTACTGGTGATGATGAGGGAACGCTGAAAGTTTGGGACATGAGGAAAGGAACATCATTTATGGATCTAAAGCATCATGATGATTATATCAGTGACATTGCTGTTGACCAGGCCAGGAGAACACTGCTTACTTCCAGGTGCAGTCAATGCAAATGAATGGATTTGTTTTATTTTATAAAATAATAATGTTAAACTGATTGGCATCTGATTTTTCTCGGAACTAACTTACAGATTTTTAGTGGATGTAGAAAATCAAAAAAATGTAGTCTGTTGTTCACAAATTGACCTAGCTCTTCTAACGTTTGCTAAAACATGACCTAGTTCTGCTAACAGGAAGCATCTGAATACTTTTTGTAATAATTTAGAATGTGATTCAGGATGTGTGATTTGATTATTTGATTTGATTACTTTTTTACATTATTGTTTTGTTTAATTCCAGTGGTGATGGAACTATGGGTGTCTTCAATATAAAGAGGCGAAGATTTGAACTGCTATCTGAATTCCAAAGTGGAGATCTATCTTCTGTTTCCATAATGAAAGTTAGTGTATATTTTAAACCTCATTACTGATCCTGTACATAGATGCAGCATTTCTGTTATATAAAATATCAGCTATCTTGGAATACTGTCCAAACAAATTAGTTACACTGTCATATATACATGTTGTATATATGACATATATGTGTGATACACACACACACACACGTTTGTACAGCTATCTTTGTGAGTATATTCATTGACACAATAGAATCTCTAGCCCCTTACTCTAACCTTAACCATCCCAACTAACTGCCTAACCCCAATCATTACCCTAAACCTAACCCAATTCAAACCCTTACCCTAAAAAAAACCCAAGTCTTAACCCTCAAACAACTCTTTAAAGAGGTGTCAGAAAGTGAGGACCGGCCAAAATGTCCTTACTTTACTCTCTTTGTCCTCACTCTGATGGTATAACTGGTCACATTGGTTCTCACAAAGATAGATGTACAAGTACACACACACACACACACACACAGTGCAAAAGTTTTAGGCAGGTGTGAAAAAATGCTGTAAACAAAGAATGCTTTCAAAAATGGAATTGTTAAACATTTATTTTTATAAATGAACAAAATGCAGTGAATGAACAAAAGAGAAATCTAAGTCAAATCAATATTTTGTGTGACCACCATTGGCCTTCAAAACAGCAGCAATTCTTCTAGGTACACTTGCACACAGTTTTTGAAGGAACTCGGCTGGTAGGTTGTTCCAAACATCTTGGAGAACTAACCACAGATCTTCTGTGGATGTAGGCTTTCTCACATCCTTCTGTCTCTTCATGTAATCCCAGACACACTCGATGATGCTGAGATCAGGGCATCTGTTGACATCTGTGGGGGCCAAGCCATTACTTCTGGTACTTCTTGTTCTTTACGCTGAAGATAGTTCTTAATGACTTTGGCTGTATGTTTGGGGTCATTGTCCTGCTGCAGAATAAATTTAGGGCCAATCATACACCTCCCTGATGTTATTGCATGATGGATAATTATCAGCCTGTATTTCTCAGCATTGAGAACACCATTAACCCTGACCAAATATCCAACTCCACTTGCAGAAATGCAGCCCCAAGCGTTTAAGGAACCTCCACCATGCTTTACTGTTGCCTGCAGACACTCATTACTGTACCGCTCTCCAGCCCTTCGACAAACAAACTGCCTTCTGCTACAGCCAAATATTTAAAATTCTGACTCATCAGTCCACAGCACCTGCTGCCATTTTTCTGCACCCCAGTTCCTATGTTTTCATGCATCCTTGAGTTGCTTGGCCTTGTTCCCACGTCGGAGATATGGCTTTTTGGCTGCAACTCTTCCATGAAGACCACGTCTGGCCAGACTTCTCCGGACAGTAGATGGGTGTACCTGGGTCCCACTGGTTTCTGCCAGTTCTGAGCTGATGGCACTGCTGGACATCTTCCGATTTTGAAGG
>JAZGTJ010005954.1:1325-26164 GCA_036877575.1 Botia almorhae
TTATTCATTGTTGCCTCTTATTGTGATTGAAGTTGCTTCCTTGTCCTCATTTGTAAGTCGCTTTGGATAAAAGCGTCAGCTAAATGACTAAATGTAAATGTAACACCAACTGGGCTACAGAAACACTTACATACACAAATCCAAATTTTATGTGACCGCAAGCTTAAAACTCCTACATCACTACAGTCCTTAAAGCCTGTTAAAATCTCTCTACCCCACTCAACAGAAGCACTCATACCTCTGGTACTCTGCTAGCTATGCTAATAGTGGCTGTTTCGGGAATATTAGGTAGAGTACTATATATAGTATACCTCTTGCTTTCACTATAGGCTTAAACACTTCTATATAAACAAACTCAAGTGACTAAAGACATTGGAGCCCAGAGGAGAAGAGACCAACGGAGCAGAGCGGGAGGCCAGTCACAGGGCAACGTCCTAGAGAAGGTTGTGCCACGTATTGTTTGGACTACTGACCCGAGACCAGTTAAAGTTATTGCACTCACATGTGGTATTAAATCTATAAGGCTGGTCCAGAATCAGTGTCTTAACAGTGACAGATAAATGTGACACTGTGTTTAGCAGCTCTGGGACACCAGAGAGGTTTTTTTTTAAATGACTCCATCTTGCTCCAGCTGGGCTATTTGTGTTTTACCAAACACAACAGCAAAATAATGACAGTCTTAAAGGGGTACTCTCAAACACTCCCCCTGCCTGCCATTGGTCAGTCAGATAGACCACCCTGTTACAGACCTGTACTATTGGTTTAGCTAATCTTGCCACGCAAGGCTGGTCAGGATACTCAAACAAACTATCATTTTTTGATAGTGTTAACTTATAGCAACTTACAGCTGATGCCCATTAAACTGGCATATGAGAAAATATATACGTAAAAATTATACACCTCAACTTTAACAGCTCAGCAACAGTGCAGACAGTCAGAGAAAAGCAGAGATGACAACTAGCTACGAGGTCCATATCTATTCAAACACAACTAACACGATGCATGTCTAACTATATAATATAAATGTTTTTGAAATGTTTTGAACTGATTGGTGCAAACATATGACTTGCATTTTAACTTTTATAATGTAAATAGTTTACAAAAGCTGATCAGTCTTTTATAAACCAATTACGTAAACCACACAGGTACTTAAACTTAAGAAACCCATCCAAATGCAATTGTTTTGATGTAACAGTAGCTGTAATCGACAGATCTGTCAACAAAGTGTTTAATCAGACCTACCTGTGTGGTTAGAAAACTGCACAGAGTTGATCGAGTCCACCTCAAAGCCCATGACCTGCAATGACAGACAGCATTAATAAAAACAGTTCATTCAGAGAGTAACACACACACACACGCTGGCATAGGTGGTTTATGAGGACTCTCCATAGACTGTATATTGTATATATACATAGAATATACATAGACTGTATATTCTATCCCCCAACCCTCACAGAAAACTTTTGTCATTTTTAACAAAATATCACCATTTATTATGTTTTTTAAGTGATTTTGTTTTTGAGGACACAGTAAGTGTCCCCTTAAACCATGTTTAGATTGTAATGCACATATTTAAACCCACACACACACACAAAGTTTTCCAAACTACAAATGCAGAAATCCCTTAATTTTAAAAATTAAATTATATAGATTAAAATTAACACATCATTACTATTCTACTATAATAAACCTGTAACGTCATAAAGACAGGATAGAGACGGTATGAGCGCTTGTGCGGTTGTGATGGGGATGGAAGAAGCGTTTAAAAAAAATAAAAATCACGAGGAAGAAAATGTCACGATTTGGCTGGGATTGAATCCCCCCAGCTGTGACGTCAGTCTTGGAAACGTAAGACAGCGCAAGCATGCAGAAGGAATCATAAAGCGCTCGAGTCACCCTCTGATGACATGACAGCTGGACCCATTCAAAAACTAATGAGCCCGATTCAATAGTTTGGACGTTATCCCTCATGCCAAAAGATCTTTCAGACCGACACGCGGTGATATCGGAATCCGTCCAGGAGATGATTAACGGCGCTGTCATTCATTTGCCGTGTCGCTGCTCTCACCGCAAGTGGGTTGTGCCCATTTAACCTGCTGGCAGCTGTCATGGTATACAAGCTTATACCCTCATGATGATAAGTTAATATATTGGATCACATTACATGTCTGACCCAAGTTCATTTCTGTAGCATCTCTGGAAGCGGTCGGCACGAACGGGGAGCAGAAGTTGCGATCATATCACACAGATCAATTATACACATTCAGAATAAGCCCCCTCTCATGACATACATACTAGACGTAAATTGTGCCTAAACCGCACGCACGTTACAAGCCATCAACGTGACCTTTGCTTTGCACATCAACATGCCTCCTTTATCGACAGTTATCGCGAGTGCGCGCTTGTGCGTTTCCGCACGTCAATAAACGATGCGTGTCTCACCTGTAAGGGAAAGGACGCGGATTTATTCCCCACGTATCCTCTCACGACGTGACTCTGGATCGACAGCACCCTGCACTCCATGTCAAAGTTGTTTCAAACGCTCCAGAATGTCACGCGATCGGGAGCTCGGGAGGCTGCGCGGGCAGCGGCGGCGAACCGGAGCGGTGCTGTTCTCCGCGTCTCTCTATTTTGAAATCCAAACTGGGATCTGTGTCGGCAAGTTCGGCTGCCAGACAGAGAAATGAAGGACATTCACGCCGGAGACGCTCATTGGTGAGCGCAACGACTCAGGCATCCTGAGGGGGCACCTAAATTCACTGACATCACAGCGACGATCGCACCCGCAGCGATTGTGTTTTCTGTGTGTCGTTATTATGCATTTCTGACAAGGTATATTTATTTAAAAATAAAGTGTTACAAGAATCAATGTCTCGACCATCCATAAATCCTTCAAAATTAAGATTACATTGATTTGTCTTTATAGGTATTCATAGACATTTGGGGATCAAAACTGAATGGCAGAAAACGTATTTATTTATATGAGTTCACCTATCTTTGAAAACATTGTACTTTGTACATCCCTCATGAAATGAAATATTATAAAGCGACTATAAAAACCTATAGCTAACGGATGGGACCGTGCAGCTAACGGGGTCCTTCCATAGAGAGACGCGCTCTGAAAACCTCCAATCATTACCGCAGTCGGTGATGACGTCAGGCCATGCATGGTGATGTTTGACGTCACCGGTGTCAGTAACCTGTCATGTACCTCTCTGATCAGAATGAATTACCACTGTTGGGAAAAACTGTACCGCTGTCTATGGACACAACTTCATTGTGTTACTCTATTTCTCTAAGTAATCGAATTGGGAAAAAGATAATTATGTTAGGATATACGTAATAATACGTGTGATAATCATCTTAATTTTACATTTTATTATAATGGTGCTGGTTTACATTATAATAACTTAAATACGTAACGTTTATTGCCAAATGGCTTATTTTCGTCCACCTGAAATATTCTGACTCATACGCACAGCCTCTGGTTAGGATTCAACTATTTTTGGACAAGTGGGCAGTTTAGCCTTCAGGGACATAGTTTATCTTTGTGGTGTTGCGTTACCTGACTGTGAAAACTAAAAACTGAAGAGGTCAGAGCAGTTTGTCGGACTCTGTATGGCTCACTAAGAGAAGAGAAACAGAGAATAACTTCATTGTTTCTTAATTGATGGAGATATATAACATATATACATGGACATTATATTGCAACGCTCGCACTTTTGTTTTTGTAATTAAACAAATTACATTTTTTACGCTTAAATGGCACTCTTACAGCAATCTTTCAGCATTTTTAGATTTTAAAGTCGAGGTGAATAGTTTATAATCCCAAATGAAAACATATTTTATTCGGATGTCAAACTACAACCAATCCACTGGTCTATGTGCTTATAATAGCTAAACGTGGCTACGCATACATTTGGTTTAATGAACTCACTGCTTCCAAATTTAAGCAAGAGTTAGTTAAGTCTTAAAATCACGAATCATTGTCCCCATCACGTTTGGCCCCTACAGCCTTCACTGGTCTCCGCGGTGTCTTATCTATACTTTTCTATAAGGCTGCTGAGTCAAACGCATTTCAGATTCAGTCGTGACTGCGCGCAAGAGGAGGAGGAGCGGATTATAACAGCGCAAAAAATCGGTTCGGTTAACAGACAATGTGTGAATCATCTCTGTCACCCGTAATAATTGAGAAGGGGCTGACTCATGAAGATCTGCCTGAAACCCGAACAATGATGCGCCATCCAGCTGCAGTGACATGACGCTGTGAAGCGCCATAGTGACACCTGCGGGTTAGTAGGTGTCATTACACACGTCTGTATATCTGAACCAGCACAGGCACACGCGTTTGTACGACAATCTTTGTGAGGACATTCATTGGCCAAAATGTCCTCACTTTACTCTCTTTGTCCTCACTCCCATGGTCTAACTGGTCACATTAGTCCTCACAATAATAGAAGTACACACACACACACACACACACACAAACAGAACACACACACACACACACACAGAACACGAGCAGCCACATAAAACAGACAGCAGGACATCGGATACAGCGTGATGGAAACCAACAGAAGGTCAAAACACACAGGTTCTCAGTAACAGACTGATGTATTGACACCCTGTTTAACACATTTTGTCAGCAGTGTCTCTGTATCACTAAAAGTGTGAACACAAAACAAGCTGCTACTATTTCTGCACGTATAATCATATAACACATATATAAGTCACAGTAAGTTTAAGGTTTGGAGTCAAAAGTTAAATCACACAAATGCAGTTTATTTTCCAGCAGGGGTTGTGTATGTTGGTTTCAGACACTTTTTTTTTCAATTAACCTTCTCAAATTCTAATAATTATTGTGTGCTCAATGCTGCAACTTCAGCGTTTATATGTTTTTACTGTAGCTCTTGTGATAGACAATTGTTTTTGTGCATTTGACAGGCGCTTTTATCCAAAGCGACTTACCGTTCATTCGAGTTACACATTTTGTCAGTGCATGTTCTCCCTGGGAATCGAACCCACAACCTTTGTGTTGCTAGCACAATGCTCTACCAACTGAGCTACAGGAACACAATAAAACAAAAATAAACACAATAAAACCTACACAGCGATACACAAGGACAAATACAGGTTAATTTAAACAGAAAGCTTAAACTGTTCTTAGAATATTTTACACACTTTTTTGAACAACAGTTGACACTATAACATACATTGAATAAATATTGTAATCATGCATTGTATATTTAAAGGAATTTAGATTTCATGATATATCTAGAACCTTCCGAGGTCTTTAATAACTGTTCCTGCTGATCTTAAATGTAGCGTGCAATTAACGAACAGCCCAAAGACAGATGACCTTTTCATGCTCTGTGTTCCTCTGTGACCCATCCAGTGTAACAAGATCTCTGAAGCTGAGACAGCCCAGCATTACCTGATTCACAGCTGTAGGGACACGACAACACGCTGCCGCACACACAGTGAGGAAGAACAGAAGATAAGATCATGGAGAAGGACTGTTCTCCTGTTAGTAGTTTCATTTAACTAGTTTAAATCCTCTTTTTGTTCAAAAATATTTAATTTTAAAGTCAGTTATAACTACAAAACTGGGAACAATACACTGGAAAACTCTGGATTGATCACTTTTTCCTAAGATACCTAAGCAGTTGGTTTCACTGTCATTGGACATTTGACTTATTTATCCAAGATGGAGAGAAGATGAGAGGAAAGACATGGATGAGACATCTTCCCAGACAGCAGGAGAGACAGTTTCAGAGGGAGGGAATCGAGAGGAAAAGGTAAGGAACTATGAAGAACGATATCTCATGTCAGAGTGTTTGCTGGTGTCCTTGTGTTTGTCTGGCCAAGTTTGAGTTGCTCTTAAATTATATCAGGTACTGTCAAGTTGGACAAGGTTGATACACTCTCTTTCTCTCTCTCACTGATCTCATTTAAGTCGATTCTCTCTATCATTCTCACCTGCTTATTCATTTCCACAAACACACTCCTCACACACACACACACACACACACACACACACACTCATTCAGGATCCAGTAGTGGACCAAACTGAGGCTGGTGCCCTTGAAGTGGTCTCGGTCACAGACGAGGACCTCCCTGTTGTCGAGACACCCACCACTTTCAATGTGAGTTCCTTCAGCAGTCAACACAGTCGTTCCATTCACTTCTATGACCCGGATACGCAGGACCCTCACGTGCCCGTTGAGTTGCCCACTGAGGCGTCCACTTCACTGCCTGCGTATAAAACATATAACATTCAAATCCCACCAAGCCCAGGGGTGCCCATCATCAAGGTCCAGCCCCTCTTTCATGGTAATGACTTTAATTAATGACTCTATTCCACGCACAACTTTATTGTAATTAAATCACACCTCTGCAGAGTACAGCTGGTAATACAGTTAGTAATTCTGTGGTCCTGAATAATTACCGTGCACATATATTCACGTGGTATTTGCATGGCACTTCAAGAAAACCATAGTCAAAAATACATGGTATTTCTATAGCGCACATTCAGAATAACACAGAGTACCATTATACTTTTTGGCATGTGTTCATGAGTAAAGTCAAAGCAGACACCTTGTAAAATGATTCGTAAGTTGTGCTGACACTGCGCTGTCACAATGTGTAATTGAAATTGTGTCAGCACAGCTGTGGCCTGTGCTTACACAGTTGATTACACAGGGGTTAGACGACAGCTGCTCAAGGTGTTAACTGTGATCTAATCAGTCGTACACCACCGGCAGCACTGGCCTTACAGCAGACTGACTTAATTCTTTCATCTCTCTCTCTCTCTCTCTCTTTCAGGAGGGGAACCGTCCGACTTCAAATCTCTGTGTTGGACTTACGTGTCTTGTAGATTGTTGGTGCTGCTCATTAGCTTGGGTTTGTTAATACTTCTGATTCTGGCTCTAGGAATCGGTTTGGGAGGTGAGTGTGTGTGTGTGTGTGTGTGTGTTCCCATCCTGTTCAGCTAATGAGACTGCAGTGGACACTATAAATGCTTCATGAGCTCCACCATGATGCGTGACCAGGTGTGGTTATCCTGGTAACAGATGGCTGTTTTAGAGTCAGTTATGAGACAGAGGTGTGTGCGTGTGTGACTTTATTTGCAGTGGGTCTGGAGAGTTGCTCTGGAAAGTTCCGCTGTGTGTCATCAGTTCAGTGTATCAGCAGGACAGCTGTGTGTGATATGTCATATTTTGCTCATAACAATCTCAGAGCCCATAGTAAGTCTATGCAAATATATTAAATGAGTATTTTTCTGCTGGAATCGTACTGTAGGTTAACCACCATACAGAGCTCATTTTTAAAACATCGCCATCTGAAGACTCGATAAGATGCTGACAACTGTATTTTGTACCCCCCCCTCTCTCTCTCTCAGTGCTAGTGAGTGGAAGGAGCTCGGTGCTGCAGGTGTATTTTCGGGGCTTATGGAGGACTGTATGTTTTGAGGGCTGGGATTCACACCTGGGTTCCTCAGCCTGCAGACAAATGGGATAGAAGAGGTACAGAATCTGCATACACGAATCTGCATGAGTGTGCACAGTGTTGAGTCTCTCTAGTTTCAGTGGCAGAGAGGCAGATAAAACCTAATGTTTGGCCAGTGCCAACACAGAGTTAAACACAAAAATACAAAGACAGAAGCTAGATGTTTAAATTGTAATACTTAGTGATAGATTTCTAGTCTTTTACAGAGAAATATAAATCTCATGATAGTGTTTAGATGGACAGACTATTTCTGCTTTGTTATGTGTTTCATTATTTAACCTTGGAGGCTCCCCCTGGGGCCGGGCGGTGTTTTGAGAGGACTGCAGTCCCAGTAAGAAATTTTTTTTTTAAATAAAACGTCACTTCCTGGTTCACTTCTATTTTTAGCCTAGCAGCCCAGATTGGACCATCACCTTCTGCTGCGCTCCATTCACTAATGCTCATAATCACCAGCCATGTCTGCTATTTAAAGAAAATTCATTTCCCAAACCACAGCGAGGATTTCCCTGTTTGAGCACAGAAATATGTTCACTCTCTGTGTGTGTTTCACACTGTGTGGGTGTCTTTGAATAATAATGTCTCTGTTCCCAGTGGTCTCATTACCTGCATAGTTAATCCAATTAAAACCAGTCGGCCATTAAATGAAAGAAAGAAAAACGTTCATTGCAAACAGTGTTTCACCACAAGCAGGTCAAAATGTAGCGACATCAGGCAGCTGTATGACATCACTGTTTGCCTTTAGTGGTGTCAGCTCTTTGCACCAGTTAAAAGTTATTTTAAGTGTGGTGCAATGATACCGTGTTCATTTCTTAGATTTATTGATTACAGCGCCATAAAACAACCAATGAGCAAGTCTTGGAGTCAGTCTATTTATTTAAGTAACTGTCTATGAATGACCATGAAAAGCGAGTAAGACGCTGTACGCAGTGAACACATTGCATTAAATGTGATCAATAACCACACTTAATTATACAGCCGATTACAATGAAATCAGTAGAAAAACATTCTCTGATGTTTATTTTACTGTGTTAAAGGTTTTATTCAATTGATTTTTCAAGAACTTTTTTTTAATAACTAATGGCATTCTCTCTCTCTCTCGTTGTAGCTATGTGAGCTCTAAGGGCATTCATATCTCCTCCATTGAAGATATCTTCAAGAGGAACCTAGTTGCTCTCAAAATCAACCGTCAAGAAACTCTCAAGATTCGAAACTCATCCTACCTCAGGTATACAGACAGATAGACAGACAGACAGAGATGAGGATAATTGGTGTTGTACCCATAAATATTGTATCGAGTTGGTACAGACAGAAAAACTGACTGAAAAAAAGTCATTTTCCATCTTTACAGAAAGACTCGATGCCGTTCTGACACAGTAACTGTTCTTAAATGTATAGGTAAGTGGCTAATGACTATATAAGTGGTGTGGCTGCTTGATGACAATTGATGATTTTTAAAAGAAACATGGAGATCAGCTTTCCGGCCAGTAAGCAAGCACCAGGAACACCAAAATAACCACCTAGCAACCACTTAGAACCCCCTAGCAACAGAACAGCAACATGCAAAAATAAAAACAAACTAGAAACACCTTCTGCTAGCCACGCACAAAACCAAATGCACTCAAATGTTTCCAGTAGAAATTCTACTAGTCTAATTCTGGTTGCTGCTGTGTAGAGTGTGGCTCCAAACCAGCACTCAGGAATCGTGTAGTAGGGGGAAATGTTTCCAGCCCTGGGCAGGTACCATGGCAGGTGGGCCTGTATTACCAGAACCAGCATCTCTGTGGAGGGTCAGTCATCAGTGACCGGTGGATTGTTACTGCTGCTCACTGTGTGTACGGGTGAGTACAAACACAAACACACACACACACACACACACAATATGATGATGATAGAGATTGTTTTAAATGTAAAATTATAAAAATATGAATTATGAATATATAAACGAAACAACAAAATGAATGAAAAATGCTATACTTTATATAAATGAAATTATAAATAATATTCGTAACGATGGCAAAAACAAAGCTTAAGCTGCTCTGATGCTGTGTTTTATTTACACTGAACCAACGCAGCATTAACAGTTTTTGACACTACGGGGGCTGAGGTGGGACACAGCGGGATCAAGGGCCACAGAGCAGCCTTAACTCGGCCGTGTAAAGATGACCTTTGCCAGGCAGATGCAATTAAACCTGAGAAACAAGCACTGAAAACAGTGTTTTTGTTTGTAGTTTTGCTCAGCCAGTGTCATGGGCAGTGCATGCTGGGATAATAGATCAACCAGTGAGTGGATCTGGAGCTCTCTCTGTGGAGAAAATTATCTACCATGCCAGCTACACACGAGAGGCACTCGGTTACGACATCGCGCTAATCAAGCTAAAGCTGCCTCTGTCTTTTAATGGTAAGGGTTTCATAAACAGATATTTTTTTTTTGTTATAAATAGGAATAAAAGTGCAATAGACTCTCTAGAGCTGATGTTGAAATTTTGTCCCTTTATTTCTCTATCCCAGATCAGGTGGCCCCCATCTGTTTACCCAGCTACGGTGAGAGCTTCGAGGCAGGACAGATGTGTCTGATCTCAGGCTGGGGAGCCAAAGCGGATGGTGGTAAGTGTGGACTGCGCTACAAGCAGAAAATAAAACAAAAATAAATAAAATTCACATTCATCTTTTAAACAACTTGGTTGTTCATTTAGTTAATGCTTTTGAAAACATTGGTGAATGGCCCCTTTAAATGTAACGTGTGACCTGTGTGTATGTTGTCTAGGAGAGGTCAGTGTATCCCTACAGACTGCTCAGGTGCTGTTACTCTCCAGCAGGGAATGCCGCAGGCCGGATCTAACCTCCTGGAACATCTGCGCGGGGTATTTGCAGGGTGGTGTTGGTGCATGTCAGGTATTACTGCGAAACTGTGTTATCATGGCGATAACAGGTAGAAACAGCTCATCTTGAATGTATTGTGCCCGCTTCTCTGTGTCTGAAGGGGGACAATGGAGGACCGTTGGCTTGTCGGGGGTCAGTGTGGAAGTTGGTGGGGGCAGCCGGCTCCGCTCAGAGCTGTGGCCAGGAAAACAAACCGGGCGTTTACACTAGCATAACTCAAACTCTCACATGGATTCACCAACAAATGGAGGTAAATGTCGGGTTTGGTTTCCATAGTGAACTTGTGCAGCTGTTCTAAGGTCAAATATTTCTCTGAATAAATGAACTTAATTCAATAAGTCTCATGGACATGAAGGAGTCCTGATAATGAATCAAGTATTATTTAACTATTATTTCAATAATGGTTCAACTATGAATAATATTATGAATTGAATTTAATTATGAGTATAGTAAAGAGGTGGTTTCCCTAAAATTTCAATATAATGTTTGTTTACAGTGTAACTTTAGGTAAAAACTATCAAAATGACAGGAAAAAAATACCACTTTCACACATTCATAAATATTCAGTTTCCACTCAGCGGGCATCTGAGGGAAGGAGGGAGAATACAGAAGGTAATCTCTATAATAACCTCCACAAATCCAAGATAAAGGAAATCTTAGCACAGACACACGCTTTCCTACTGAATGAATTAAAACCATCGTCTCGGGCCAGCGAGTGACTGAAGGAGATCTGGGATTGTGGTTCACATGTTCTTCAGTAAGACTGCAGCTGAAATGTATTTTTATCCTCTCATCTGCCATTCTTAAAGTCAGATTTAGCCTTTCATTACGCCTAACTCTCTATCCCAGCTGTCTTGGCTGATTGTTTATACATTTATTTATATGGGTTGATGAAAATTGGCAACAAAGTCTTGCTCTTTTTTGACGGTTAAAACTGGAACTGTGCAGACATCTAGTGGCGATTTCAACGTATCCTCTTGCACCTGTTTCAGCTCAAGGTTTTGCACAGTTCTGACAACAACAAAATCTGACATAACAAAAATGTTTACCAAAAACATTTTTGTTATGCTAGTTCAAAAGTCTCTTCACATCCTGATAGCAATCCTTAAGTGGTTTAAATATTGTTATATAAATATATATTTTCTGTGCATGGCGTAGGACCATCAAATATTTATTCAATAATTGCATTCAATCCGAATGTTTTTTTGAAGGTGGGATCTTATGTTTTTATTGCTAGCTTGCTATTGCTCACCGTACCTTCAAGCTAACTTCTACGAAAAGACAAGTTAGCTTATAATGCCCACTGTACTCATCGTACAATTACTAGTAAGAATTGAACTATACAGCTGTCTAATTTTCTAAATGTCTTCGTATTAAAAAAGCAATTATGAGGGAGTAACCCTGAAAACGATAATTATACTTTCTGTTAAATTTGGTTAAATGGCCTCTCTACAAACCCCGCCCTCTGAAGATCTGTCAGTGACCCTGGCATCAGCAAACCTGATACAAGTTTATAATGTCATTTCTAAAATTGAAAAACTGGATTTCCATGCAAATCTACTTTGTTTGTTTTGTCTTTATTAGAAAGAAGACGATCGATAAGGATGAGGCTCCTGGGACATCCGAACATCTGACATGACTTGGCAGTCAAACGTGACTTTTGAAAGGGAAATGATGTCATAATGATGCGACACAATGCATGTGTTGCAGACATGCCGACAGGCCAAAAAAATACACAGACAGATTTGAGTTAATGAGAAAAGAATCACGTTATGTTGGAGATTAATGTTATAAAATAACAGTCTCTGCTGTTTTTACAAAGTATCTTCTCGTCTTCTGTTTTGTCTTCAATTCACAGAAACAGAAATAAAGAACTGACATTAAAGTTTAGCCCAAAATCAGAGTAACAAATATAGCGGCAAAACACATTTAAAAACAGTAATAATAAACCAGGCCAAGAAAAGTTGTTTTGTTTCCACTTTCTGTGAACTAAAGTATAATTTTGCCCCCAAGTCGAATGATTTATTTGTTTCCACGCCAGACTGATTTAGTGAAGGTTACGCTAAAAATAATCTCTCGCCCATGACCTCCGATGTCATGAAACTAAACTGCATGTAAATAAGCGAAATAAAGCGCAACAAAATGTTCCTCAGGTACAGCGTTCTTTATTACAAAATGAGTCTGAAAGGCAAATCTGTGTAAGAGAAGCGGTTACAGAAGTGAGGAGAAAAATGCTCAAGAGTGCTGCATTTAAACCTTCATGCTAAGCTAACAGACTTGCCATTCTGTTTTTGGGTTAGTCATATGACTGGTGCCATCACAAGACTTCTGCTGGCAATGAAAAGCTCCTCAGAACAGACAGCCTAAAGCAAAATAACAATACAGCAGAAAATAAGTGTTACTGTGCACTGCCATCTGCAAAGGAAGAGCTGGGTCATAAAATGCAAGTAAGTAAATATTGGGGTAAAACATGACATCCAAATGTCGTATCTGCATTAAAAACTTGATATGCTTTGAAATACACCATGTATGAAATACATGAGTTTAAATCAAACTCATCCAAACCGTACAAATCTCATCCAATCTCTCAAATCATGTGATTTACATTGTGTGATAGATTTGTGAACGTGGCATTTTTTCAAAAAATAAAGCTATTCCCGTCTTTACAATAACAAAGCAAAAGTCATGCAACCAATCTTAAGATTCTGAGAAAATGAGTCCATCACTTGTTTGTGCTGAGGAACATGACAAAACTTCTGGAAAAGTCATAAATGTTTAAGCTGAAGGGGTACAGCATCCGTGATGAGTCCCTCTGTCAAGAAATGTACGTAAACAAAATCTTGGTGACTTTCATCTCACTTCTCCTTCCATTCTTTGGGATTTAAAACTTAAAAGCAATAACCTCACACAAAAATGACAAGCAATAACGTCATAAATATAATAACAACCTGGCCAATGTTTCATTGTCCAGCTCGACCGCACAGGAAGTGACATCACTGGTCAGTTCAACATGATGTTTCAAACGCATGAGATCGCCTCACGCTGTGGCTTCAGAAATGTATAAACGTAAGACGACTGAGTCTTTGCCTTCAGCCGATAACTTTGAAAAATCTTTCTTTGTACTTTGTACTAAGTAGTTACCACAATTCAAAACCCCCCCGAAACAGGATGACCACATTAAAAGTGTATTTTTTGTCTTTTAATACATAAATACTCCTTACAAAACATAGCAAACAGAGCAAAACAAATAAACGAAACAAAACAATAAACAAAATAAAATGGCACCGATAATTTTTCACACTGTACTATAAAAATACTTCCTTCTTTTCCTGGTGCCCGGTAATGAAAACAAACACAGGCATGCAGGAGATGATCTCTTATTGTCATAAAACCCGAGACGATGAGTGTAAGTACAGCCAAATCATCCAGCATTCACTTTAGTCCTTTTAGCTTCTTTCAAACTGTGCTTTGAACGCATTAAGTTTACAGTATCATACAAAAAGTGCATTCGGCTAACCGCGTCGCAGTTCCTGCAATGGAAAGGATGCGTGTTCCACCGCGAGACATGATGACTCTGTGCTCTTTATTTTAGCTTGTGTACTGGTGTGTGCGGCTTTAAGCCCTTTTTGGTACTCCAAAAAGTTGTCTGACAACTTGAGGTCGAGTGGGAACCTTCAACACGCCAGCCGAAGTGTGTTTGAGTGAATCTCTCTAGCTATCATTTCTTCTGTCTCCTTCCATCTCCTCTCATCTTAGTGCTCTGATATTCCTTAACACATCTCACTTTACATCACTATCACTGTGAGACTGTGTGTGTGTGTGTGCGCGTCTTAAACTGCTTAATCATACTACAGAGAGTCGCTGGTCTCCAGGCCCAGCCTGGTCATGTCAGAGTGTGATGGATCATTGTCTTCGTCTTCTTCGTCGTCATCTTCCTCATCATCGTCCTCGCTGTGGCCTCCCATCATGACCTGCTGCATGGCCAGCGTAGCCCCATCTGAAGAGAGCGTCTGTAGACCATCCTCGCTCACACCTACGGTTACTGTGGTACCTGGATATAAAAACCAAACCTTGTCTAACCTTCATAAACAGTGAGTAACTATGTTTCTTGTTTAGGCAAGTTGCTTTAATTATATAATCATACATAATGCATCCATAACCTTACACGTGATTATATAAAGTAATGTTATATAGGTGAACTGACAATTCACTACCCAACTTCCTACTCTTCCCTGTTACAGTGTTAAAATGAAGAATCCTCAATGTCATTCTGAACAGGAGTTTGTTGTACAGAAATAATGCAATTTCAATGCCATTGGAAGTCGATTTTCCAGACTCCGACTCTGGTATGCCTTCCACCTATCAGCTCATAATCTGGTTGCCATAACAATGAGTTCACAGGCACTCACTGTTAATTTTTCAGAGCAAGCTGCTTGTTATGTTAGCTTGTTAGCCACGCTGGAAAAAGTGGTCGAACACAAATGCATTAAAATCTTTGTTTTATTGGCCTACCGTCTTCCATGGTAACTTGTTGCTGGGAGACGGAGGAGGCGAGGGAGTTGGGCCAGAAGCGCTGAAGGGGGCGTGTCTGCGGCGTCTTCTTTTTGCTCTTGGGCGTGTCCGAGGAGCTGGCGTCCAACATGGGTTGCAGGATCCGTCTCCGTGCATTAATAAACCTGAGGACATCGAGCCAATCAGAGGTTATTCCGGTGTGCACACCGACCAATCACGAGTTTCAAGAAGTTTTTTCTAAACTCTCAACTCACCAGTTGTTAACCTGCAACAGGGTCAGGTTGGTCTGCAGGGCGATCTGTTTCTTCTCGTCTTCTGTAGGATACGGGTGCTGGAAGTAACAGGTATTATAAGATCTGAATTTAAAAGGGTTAAAAACAGCCTTGAGAAACAAAACTCTCTTGAAACAGTCTTGTGCTTTCCTTTGCCACCTCTCTTTAGGGTCTTTCTGTTTTAACTTTTATTGGAACAATGCGTCTTTGTGGGCTGCCCATCTAAACAGATGCATGACAGACAATCTTCCCAGGCAATCTTTCAGCCATCTATAGAGGACCAGTCATGTGACGGGCTGACATTTGTGAACGTGTGTCTGTTTCAAGAGCCAGTCATACACACCTCACAGTATGATATATATAAAAATGAAATTGCGGTTCTATACTTGTGAAACCAAAGTAATCTTGGCACATTATTTTATTAAAATAATAAAGTTTATATTATATTTCAGTTGATTCCACAGTTTCATCACAGAAAGGTGGTCAGTATACAGACTTCATAAATGTCTCTGATTGGTTCAAAATGACTCAATTAGATCAACCTGGAAGTCTAAATATATTTGATATAAACACACAATATATATACCGAAAAAAGTTTATTTTAGTGATACATGCATTTTAAAAAGCAAGTTGCTGAAAGCAAGCGACTGTTTCAGTGTATAGATTGTTTCAGTGTATAGACTGTTTCAGTGTATAGATTGTTTTAGTGTATACGTGTATGTGTACTGACAATTCTTTTAATTTCGCATACGTTACGTTTTGCAGACTGCACTTTGTTATCGTCTAGCTAATGTAACTTCCACGACTAATAAAACAATTGTGACAAAACTGTGTCTGGAATTAGTGTTGCTTTGTTACATCACTTTGGATGTGGAACAGCACTCGGACAGGCCTGACATTATAAACCAGAGACATGCAGATCTAAAGGTCAGAAGAAAGGGACTTACCCCAATGTGCTGGAAGAGCCACGATCTCATGACGCTGGTGGCGTGTTTGGGCAGAATGCCTCTCTTGGCTTTAGACGCGCTGTCGTCCTGACTGAAGAAACTCAGATCCTGGTTCAGCTGGAGCTGAAGCTGTGAGCAAACAAGCGCAACCGTCAACAGCGTGTGTTATTCTGTGGGTGAGTCTGTGTGTTTGTGTGTGTGTGTGTGTGTGTGTACAGGTTTGGCTCTAAGTACCACATTTTTAAAAATGATTTGTACAAATACTGTGAAATAAGTCACAAATACTGTGAAATAAGTCACAAACCTTAGGGGTGAGGAAACACCAGTATTCTTTGAAAAGAAGTTTATGAGGTGTCCCCACTAATATAATCAAACAAATTTGTGTGTGTGTGTGCGCATGTGCACTTATCTGCTAAAGCCAATTATCTGTATTATGAGGTATTAATATTCAATGCATGCAGTTACATTTAATATTTTAATAAAATATACCAGCACACCCTGATTACCCTGATATAACTTCAGACAGGATATTTGCCTTTGTTCTTATACCTGAATTAAGAGCCATGATTCCATTAGATTCCTGGGAGCAGTAAAAGCTCTTACCTGCGAGTTCTGTATGCGTATTGTTCCGGGCGACAGAGTCTGTGTGACCATCTGCCCCTGACGAGTGACAACTGTAACGGGCTGATATACAGTACCGCCTAAAACACACACACACACACACACACACACACACACACACAGAGCAGTCAATAGAAGTAAAAATGAGAGACGGAGAAAAGGAGAAAAGGAAAAACAAAAATCGCACCTGTTACCACCTGTGTGGGGTTTACAGCTGTAACCGTAAGATTTCCCTGCGGTAAAGCAGTCGCCGGTACCACAATACCTTGAGGACTCAAAGCTCCAGAGAAGGAATTTGGGGGCTGAGGGGAGAATAGGCATAAAAACACAATTTATTTACTGGATCAGGGTAAAGCTGGTGTGAAGCTGGAGGACAATCTTACGGTCTGGGTCGGGGAGTACGGGCTTCCCGGCTCGCCGCTGAGCAGAGTCTCGCTGTTCATCTTGGTCTTCAGGCAGGCGATGTAGCGGCTGCAGAAGTCCTTGCACAGGTCGCTCACCTTCTCCAGCTCCAGCAGGTGAATCCGTAACACCTGGATGGCCTTCACCATCTGAACGAGCGTGCAGCACGGTCAACATCAGCTTAGAAATCATTACAAGGTTAAAAAAAACATTTAGTAGCGCTTGAGATTTTCAGAGGAATAAAACTGAAGCTTGAACGCTGTCAAAGATGAGGACTAAATCTGACCTAACATGTCCTGCTTTCTTTTTTGTAGTCCAAGCATGTAGACTTTGGATGGATCAGATCGTTAATTTCTGACTCAGACTAGGATGAAGTGTCTAAATGTGTGTTTTGGCTTTTTTTAGCAGGGTCTCTATTAAACTCCCTCCTGGGTCTCTTTCAGTGTTTGCCTTGGTTTAAAAATCTATTACGAGCTGAATACTGTTACAGTTTTACCCCGGATTTGTAGATTTGTACCAGCCTCAAATCTAGGAGGTTAAGTCTATGGTTTCTCCATTTTAAGGACAGTCTCTCGCAGGAGTACGACGGTTCTTACCAGACTGTCCAAATCGGGGTCTTCACTGAAGAAAGCCTTGCCTTCCTTCTCTTGGTTTCTTACGAAGTTCTCGATGTCCACATCGAAGCTGGCCGACGTCACGCATTCTGAGCTCTGAGTGGACTGCTCGCATTTCTCGAACAGCAGCGCCAACAGAGGGAACAACGGATGTCTGACAGGTAACAAATGCAGATCACATCAGATGCTAATTTAAACACAACTGCTTTAAAGGGATAGTTCACAGAAAAATACAATTATATCATCCTTTATTCACCCTCATCTCATTTCAAACCTACATGCCTTTTTCTGTGCAACACACAAGAAGATATTTCGAGAAATGTCTGAGTGGTTTTGTGTCAATGGGTGCCATTGTTGTTTGGTTACCATACATGTTCAATAGAGGCAATAAGGTCATAAGGGTCAGTAAATGATGGAATAATTGTCATTTCTGGTGAACTATGCCTTTAATAACGTTCATCAATATGTTGCAAAGTTAAAAGGAAAATGACAACAATTAAAAGGGATAAAGGAAAAAGTTTAAAAAGCAAAGAACAAGCGTTACCTGTAAATAGCCGTCTTGTAGACCTCCATAGGAGTCTGTGGCTCAGACAGAGCCGAGCTGCTCTCCTCCTGTCCTTTCTCCTCCTCCTCGTCCTTCGGACTCTCCTCTGCTCCCCCGGCTGCCTGTTCTCCCACATGCATCTGCAGCAGAGGAGTAAATGTGGGAGGTAAACAGAGAAGATGTTGAGGTCAGTGTATCTGCACCGTGTGAGGTTTGTGTCAGTTACTGTCAGTCGGTCTCTGGGCTGTCTGCATGTGGGCCGCACCCAGACACAGCTCCTCTGTAACAGCAGCCGCCTCAGGGTGAAAGAGACCCTGACATGCGGTTTCAAAGCTTTTAACAAAACCTCATGTTCACAAAGCATCTCTTTCACATCTCAGACTACTTCATCTTTGTCTGTCATATTGAGAACGGTTTCACAGATTTAACGAGAAGGTTTCTCACATTAGTTTTAGGAAAACTGTGGGACAGGAAATGAGCAGTTCCTGCACACTTATCTTTTTGCATTATATTAAAACAATATATTACAACAGTAAGTTAATTACCTAAAGTTCTGTTGGTGTCTTGTTACATGTTTTTTTTACTTGAGTTGGACTCACATGATTGAAAGCATGTGATGCACGCAACAATAGTGTTGATTGAAATGGGGAATATTTTTAAAATATTTTATGACTGCCGGAAAATCTCAAGTTAGTCTCTCTCGGTCGGAGTTCCCAGAAGTCACAGGAATTGTTTAATTTTACGCTTATGAAATGCATGTTTACAAAGCGTTCATTGATTTTAATAAACACAAAGATGTTCATTGATTTATTTAAAACGTTTTGATGCCCATTAACACTTAAGCCAAAATTTATGAATGTCATTCCATTATGTCCATAAATATTTCACTATTATGTGTTGTTTGGGTACTACTGTATGAATATAAAATGTATTAGTTTGTGAATTTCATCATTAATCATCACAACAGCAAATAAACTCCATAATGAAAGAGTGAAACATGGGCAGTATTAAGAGACACTGCTTCTATGGCAACACACACCTGTTCAGCCTCCTGGTACTCATCCATGGACACGGATGAAGATGTCATCATAGTTACTGTTGCCGTGGACAACGGTTGGGCATTCTACAAAGCCGAACCTCAGCACCACTACATTCACACAACCAAAAAATTTGAAACATTTATTTGGAAAAACAGCACAAGAACATTATAAACTGCTTTACTTTATAATTGGCGAGTTTTATGTGTGAATTTAGTGCATTACTGGTAATAATAAGAATCTGAATAAAAACCGTGTCTTTATTTTACAAAATGTAACAATTTAATAAATAATATTTTATAGAAATAAGTATATTGACGTATAAATACAAAACCATATTAAATATATTCAAAATATATCAAATAATTATGTCCTTTATTAAGACCAAAATGTATTTATTTCTCTTCCTCATATCTGCATACTGTCATTTGCGACCACTGGTTTATATGACATTTTGAATCGCAACATTGTTTTTAAATATGATCTATCAAATGTAAAGATGCTTGATGTCGTGTTTGATTATTATGACATTTTATTATGTCAGGATGAACTTGTATGTGAAATTGGACGAACAGCTCCACTCGGGCTTTGCAGTCAGGCCAACCCATTATAAATAGTAACATCGTAATGCAGTAACATTTTAATGGCTGCTTCACTTTGAACTGGGAACGGATAGCTAAAAAAAACGTACACATTTATTACCAAAATCACCCTTTCCAGTGCTTGTATTGGCAGTTCTTCTATCTAGTTCTTCAGCCACAAATGTATCAGACTGTATCTCATACTCCCACTCCTCACCAATACTGCGGGCGCCATGTTTGTTCCGAACCTTTAGCCCGAACCAAATTGCCTGTTTGTTCATATCAATGTTTTCGGCCGAACCGCTACGTAACTATGAGAACATGTGACTTCGCCAACACACAACTACAGCGCACACGCTACGTCACAGGGGCAAACATCTGCCGCTTAACCTCGGCGCTGAACGCCTTTTCGCGAACTTATCGCACAAAATATCGAGCCTGTCTCTTTAAGTGCAGTAAAATGCCGGCCCATAATCGCCTATCAGTCAATCTAAGGGACCTCGTACTATCCCTCCCCACCAGCGCGGCCGCCATTCGCTCTTCTACAAAAGACCATTAATAAAAAACCGAGCTGGGCCTCGACTGTGCGTCGAGCCACCAGATCGCCCCCGAAACCGCCGTGCAAACATCTGATTTCAGCCTGCACCCGTCCGGACCGCACGCCTCCTCCTCAAACCCCGACAGTGTGTTTTGTGAGCGGGCCAGATGGGCTGATTGATAGCGGGTCGGAAAGAAGGGTTTGAGTGACAGCTTACCTCAGTGCCAATCCTCGTCACAATGACAAGCGGCTGCAGCAATCGGGATCCGCAGTTCTCCCGTGTCGTCACTGCGTAACGGCACGCAGGCAACTTTGCTCATGAATATTGATGAGGTGGGAGGAGACATTACGGTACAGGGGAGAAAGTGCTCGCCCCCTGGGCCGCGTAACGCGTTCACAAATCTGTGTTTTGTGCTTGTGAGTTTTTAATGGTCGTACATAAGATTGTATTAATTAAGCACGATATTTTAAGATGGCGAAGTGCAAACAACTTTTTTAAGCGTTTTTAATGTGCAAAGCTTAGTCACTGCGAAAATAAGTTATGTATAATAATATTTCTATATCAATAAAGTGAATGATTCAAAAATCAATAAAATGACTGACCAATGTTCGTTAACTCAAAATGAGTCATTCCTCTTTAACATAAAAATAAACCCACCGGAGAACTTTAATTCTTTTAACTTAATTCTTAAATTAATTCTTTGTTAAGTCTCCATCTCTGATGTTTGGTGAGTTTCTTCTTATTCAAAGCTTTATCATACAAGATCTACCAGACCACCAGACGATCTATAAGCAACATTAACAGAGTCTGGGGGCTTTCCAAAATTATAGTTGAAAATTATATACACTGTAAAAACTATTGTTTGGTTTATTGAGTGTTTCTCATTAGACTATTAGATTTATTAGAGCTGCATCAGCATCAGCTGTTTTTTGTTTCACATGCTTTGCAATCATTCTTGTGTGTCAAACACGATTTTACATCACGTCACCCAAGATGATAAAGAAAATGATTACAGAAGCTGAAGGACGAAGATTACAGCGTCATCTTGTGGTAAAGATCGGAATAACTGAAGCAGGTTGACAAGGTAAAGCTATTACGTTTGTGACTATGTACTAAAAATGGATGGTAAAGGCATCTAAAGAGAATAATTGAAAATCAGCAGACCAAATAATTTTTATATAAATCTTTTTTCAACTGTTTCCTTTATTAATGTACACATAAACATTTCTGATGCAGAAAACATTTACATAAGATTTGTTGTTTTCATTCATTTGAATGCAGTTGACGTGTTTTTAACGTGACATTGAAATGGTTGTTTTGCCAGTTCATAACCGGCTTAAATTGTGCCAGAACACATATTAAATAAATGCTTGATAAAAACCCATCGTACTTGATTCATCTTACAGTTGTTGTTTAATCTCACAGAGAGACACTGAGGAATCGTGATAAAGGCCAAATCCAGCGTAGAGGTCTTCAGTGAACGTGGTGTTGAATGTGTGTATGTGTGTGAGTGTGTGTGTATCAGAGACACTGTAGAAGGACACAGTGCCAGCCAACCAGTCCAGATACACTCCTACTCTTTTAGATGATGATGATGATGATGATGAAGGTGGGGGTACGCTTGCGCTCTTATTATTGTGCCAGGCTGAGTAAATCGTGTCACAGCAGTAAAGATTCCAGGACTTTTCATTGAGTCCAAACCGACAGTCGCTCCCTCCTTTCCTGTCGATTCCTTTATATGTCACTGCTACATGACCCCACCCTCTCAATTCAGCCTCCCAGTAACAGCGTCCAGTCAGACGCTCTCTACACAGGACCTGCTCATAGTTCTCAAATCTCTCTGGATGGTCGGGGTATGACTTCTCCTTCACACATGTTGTTCTTCTGTTTCCCTCAGAGAGAGTAAGACGAGGGTGTGCTGTTTTTGGATCCAGCGTGAGGTCACGAGCATCTGCCCACAGGAAGAGAGACTGTAACATCATTGACATCAAAAAGCGATCATAGGTGTATTTGTGTGTGTTTGTGTGCGTTTGTGTCTTACACTTCCTGAGGCCCGGCGTGATTCTCAGTTGTTCTCCATGGTTCAGACTAAACAGTGACAAAATCATACACACAAATGAACGTTTAATACACCGATAAATGGTTACACACTCGTGTGTGGTTGCGCTCATGTAGAGTGGGACACAATTTAAGAAAAAATGACATTTAATTGTTTATTTCTGCTTGAGTGAGCTTTGCAGATTTTGTGGCATTTGGTCAAATAAAGTCAGATTAAAAATAATGGTGGCACCAAAACAATTATAAACATAAATGACACCTGTCCCATACACAAATATATGTATGAATCATACCACACTTACTTGAGTAGCTCCAGTTTGCAGTGTGGATGGTTCAGTGCCTCAGAAAGCAGCTGGACTCCTGCGCTTCCTGGGTGATTGTAGCTCAGGTCCAGCTCTCTCAGGTGTGAGGCGTTTGAACTCAGAGCTGAAGCCAGATAACAACAGCCCTCCTCTGTCACCATACAGCCTGATAGCCTACAAACAGAGCAGAGTCTTTCAATTGTCTTCAAAAGCCCTAACTGGGCTACATCACTTCTCTCTCGTCGACTTCAACAGAAAAGAATCAATGAATTGATTTAGTTTTCAAGGGTTCAGTCTCCTGCAAGGTCAGTCAGGGATCGCCGACTCTGTGGCTTTCAGCATGTCAACACATCCTCCCTCAGAGAACAGCTCCGTACTCGTGGTTATTTATTTGGCATCAGCTGGTCTTTACAGCCTCATCATAGACAATAATTACATTAATCTGGACTTTCAGCACCGTGTCATTTTGTCTCCACTGGGTCTTCTGTAACCCTTTAATGACTTAATTTGTGTGTTTTTTACATGGTCGTCTTAACTGCATGTGCCAAATGCTTTAACGCTACATCTGGACTGCCAGCACTTCAGTGATCAGCCGTGGAAGATGTTCTTACCTCAGTGTCTGTAGTTGACAGTTGTGACTCCTCAGAGCGTCTGAGATCAGCTTCACTCCTGAATCCTGCAGGTCATTGTTACTCAGGTCCAGCTCTCTCAGGATGGAGTTTGATGACTGGAGAGCTGAAGCCACAGTTTCACAACACTGACCGGTGAGATTACAGTCAGCCAGTCTGAACGAGAGCAAAATACAATTTAACAGTTTAATAAAACACAGCAAAAACACAAATGACTCAACTGTAACATCTCTCAATACTTTACTAGATTACAAACATTGAGAAAGATACAAACTCAAAGTTATAAAACAATATATAAAAACGTTATTAAGACTAAGCAAAGACAAAACACTCACAGGCTCTTCTGCAGTTATGACATTTTTACATGACGGGGTGAGACAAGTGAAAGATATAACCCCATATTAAATAAAAAACAAATGGTGGTCTCCCACTGTAGCTACAGGAATGGCGCTTTGGGGTTGAGGTGGAAAAATATGATTTCTGAAACGACCTACAGTAACCTAATCAAATCAAATGAAATGTCAGATTATTAATTATTTCTGATTCGTGTGATGCAGATATTTAAGACTCACAGAGCTCTTGTGCAGTTGATGACAGCTGGTATGAGTCTTCTTCTCCCCTCCTCTGTTGTGTTGTATTTCTTCAGGTCCAGCTCCTCCAGAACCTCCTCTGACATCTGAAGCATGTAGGCTATCGCTGAGCAGTGAGAAATGGACAGTTGATTCTCTGAGTGTTTGTGTGATCTCACAAACTCCTGAATCTCTCTGTGCAGAGTCTGATCGTTCAGTTCCAGCAGACAGAGGAACAGATTGATGGATCTTTCAGTGGATAGAGCATCATGTTTAATTTTATTTTTAATGTACTGTATGATTTCTCTGATGGCTTCGGAGGTGTCCACCGTGTGTGTCAGGAGATCCTGTAAGAGCCTCTGATTGGACTCCAGTGAGATGCCCAGCAGGAATCGCAGGAAAAGATCCAGGTTTCCAGTCTTGCTCTGAAGGGCTTTATCCACTGTGTCCCTTTGGAGACTATAAACTACATCCACAAACTGTAATTTATCAGTATGTTTCATGACGTAATGGTAAAACACACAGAAAGCAGCCAGAAACTCCTGAAAGCTCAGATGGACGAAGCAGAAGACCTTCCTCTGATGAATCACAAGTTCCTCCTTAAAGATCTCAGTGCAGATGCCAGAATACACTGAGGCGTCAGTGATGTCTATCCCACACTCTCTCAGGTCCTCCTCATAGAACATCACGTTGCCCTTCATCAGCTGCTTGAAAGCCAGTTCAGCCAGCTTCACAATCACTTCTCTGTTGGACTGCAGGAGATTCTCTGGATCTTTCTCACCATACTTCTGATTCTTCATGTTGATCTGAATGAGGAGGAAGT
>JAZGTJ010005955.1:0-13734 GCA_036877575.1 Botia almorhae
AACACCTTCCACTGAATGTGTGAATGAGCTATGTACTATCCAGAAACTCAGTATTTCGAATATAAGGAGCGTGGAAAATTATTACCTGCTTCAAGATGGTGAAGAAGAAAATGCTAATCAGCGCTCCATTATGTTTTTATGTGTTTTTTCCACTCAGGAATAATTACTTGAGCACTAGATAATTATAAGTAGTACACGATTCAGTTAATGAGACAATCTATCATAGCAAACACAATGACTTTTTGATTAAACGCAAGTTATGGTGGATCACATCACCCTGTTCATGGCAATAACACTGGCTGTTTCTATTGTTGTCACTCACGTTCAAAGACTAATGATGGATCAATGTCTTGAAAGTATGCTAACAAACAGTATTAACTGTTTAGGCTGCATCCCAATTGGCATACAGTACTATCCATTCTAGCATACAAGATTAGGATTATTAGTGTGTCCCAGTTGAAACATTGAAGTTCGCATGCTAAACGTATACACATTTTTTTGCTAATAGTAGTGTTCCTAATAGTGCTAGTTAGGCTAATAGTACCCATGACTCCATAGGCTACTAAAGAGGAGTTTGTGATGTTTCTTCATCAGCTGAATAAACATTTAGTTCGATTAATTTAGCTAGATGCTAACACTTATGCGTGCAACAGTATGTGACGCGCGTCTGTGGTATCAAGACCACAGAATGTGACATGGTAGTATGTTCTGATATTGGCATACAATCTTACACAAATGTGAATACCAGCAAAGTATTAATGTTTAGTATGCAGCTAGCATGCAGTTATAATTGAATGATTCCATTGATTTTAATTTGCTAAATGCTAGTCTATGGCAGATTATATTGGAAGAGAGAACATTGTTATCGTAGATTACTGCGTTGTTATTTTAGATTACTTCAATTTGAATTTTATGACATTTTAAAGCACTATGTTTTAACAAATTCCTTTATTTTGCATGTCATGTTTGTTGGACGGCCAATACGAAGGCAAGGATTTTGCTAACATCTTGCTAATATGTTCAGAATCTGTTCACAATGGATAGTTCTGACCTTAACATGACATTAACAGGACATTAAAACACATACAGTCCTCTTATTTCAGTAATTTAGTAATTGTGTAGTACTTTTAAAATCAGATCGAGGTTGATTAGGAAAATGGACTTTATAGTGCATTATTTAGTTGTATATAGTTTATCTTACCTGACTTTGGAGCATGGACAGTACTATAAGCTTAGCTTTAGCATTGACAGTGTGTAGCCCTCAGAAATTCTGTTTACCAATTCACTCGATATTGAATAAAGCTTGGAGGAAAAGTTTTCTCTCACCAAAACTCTTTATAGGCCTCAGGATTTCAACAAAACCGAACTCAACAAATATTGATATTAGCAATATCTCTGAACGTACGAGGCGCAAAGCTCTTTTGGCCGTAATAAAGTTTCATATAGAGAAGATGAAATGCGCAAAGCTGAAAACTATCGACTGTGTGATGAAAAGGAGTTGAGCTTGTTGGTGAGTGTGTCTCTGCTGGATTTGTGTGCTGCAGAAGAAATGTCCTGCAGGGTTTGTGTATGCTGTATGAACTTTGAATCTATCTCCACATTGATTCTTTAAACACATTTTTTACTTGTTCCTGTTTTTGTTCCATTTTTTGTTTATGGTGAATTTCTGATCTTTCAGAATTCCACATATTCGTGGGTCAACGAATCGACTGACAGCCAATCAGATTTTAGGGTTATGTTAGTTCTCATGTTAGGGGTTAGGAGCTTCTTTTATTTCCTTCTATTTTAAGCGGTCGGTTATGGTTATGGTTATGTTAGTAATAGAGATGGGTTAATAATTTCTTGGACAGGTTGTTTATTTATCCCTGCTATTCACAATATAGTATTGTATCTCCACTCTATACGTACTGTACAAATACTGTATACAGTAAGTAATTACTGTATGTCAACAATTTACTTACTGTATTTTACCTACTGTAGGTCAACAAATGATTATGTGTGGCTGTTTTTCTCCTAAGATGTAAATGTGACAGAAAATACAGAACAACCTCTGTTCTCTGTGACAAGCCAAAAACAAGCATTTCAGATAAGCAAAAATAACAATTAGCTTAGAGGCACCCGTCATGTTTATCTTTTGAGATGTATGCTAAAGTAATAATTTAATCATTTAGTCTATCTTTTACCCGCAAATGTAGCGTTTAAACATAATCCATTTATTTGACTGTAGAGATGCGTTGTAAGCGTAAACGTTGTAAGATATCGTCAGATCAGTCGATGCTATTCAGCGTTCCACAGAACAGCGTCGGTGAAACGTGCTGCAGAATTCGTCATCTTCCTCATGTCTCAAGAGTGTCTTTGTAATTACTGAAACAGAAGCAGTGGAGCATTAGCTGTGCACAATGAGTCACACCGGTTGCACATGGGTGGAGTCCACATTTAAATCAACGCAAAACTGCACTCGCAGTCCATTGCACTCCTGTAGTCTCGTGTATTGAGCTTTGATTTTCATCTGCGGGAGTGGATCGGATTCTAACAAGTGGGCGTTCCATACAATACTAGAATATAGACACTTTTTTACGGTTCGGAGAGTAAAATTAATATTCTTCGGTGTTATACATTATATTATATAAATATTATATATATATTTTATCATGCATATCGTATATAATTTACTTAGCTAGCTCAACATTATGTTTACCCTGTGTGGAAAGAGGAGAACCCAGCTAGCCTGATTTAGCTGATTTAGCCTGATTTAGCATTCTCTTCTAGCGTCTTATGAATTTTATACATTGGCAGCAGTAATATTTAGTTTGTATAATTATCTTACTACTAAAACTACTTTGCTGTAGAAAAGCGCTATAGAAATAAAATTGAATCAAGATACTTTACTCTGTCCACCCTGCCTATAATCTTCCATGGTTTGGACAAAAACAAACAGTACTGTCCCAAACTCACATCCAATGAATACCGCCCATCAATCCATCAATGTCAGAAGTCAGTTTAGTGTGTAAATTAACCGTATGGAAGGATCTTTGGAGCAGAAGTTGGAAGTAGATTAAATATCTTTGGAAGATATAAGGCTGACACTGAAATAATTAACTTTACTCCTGGTGTGGACCATCTCAGTTGATTCAGTCAGCGGTAATGAGTGTAGATGAGGCAGGATGGCAGTTTAGTGGCCTGTTTATTTTGGTGCTGAAGTTTCACTGAAAGTTTTAGGCCACATATAATGAGGGACCAGGTGCTAGAAATATTCCTGGACAGACAACAGAGCAAGCCAAGCATAGCTACACACACACACACAGTCTCAGACTCACTGTTACTGTGAAACCAACTATTTTGGTTCCCGTGTGCTTTTTCTGTTCTCCTCAGAATCTGACAGAAGTGTAAGCTTTTGAAGTGTCTTGTGTATTTGAGGCTCTGCGTGTGTGTATCCTTGCGCTGGTGTGCTAGCCGGCTCTCTGGAGACATTGTTATGACTATAGAGAACGTTTAGACTCTTTTATAATTGCTCACTAATCCTGGTGCCAGTGTGTGGAAGAAAGAAAAGAGAAACACATTACAGCTGTTGACATGTGATAAACGACCTCGGCTAAACACAGAGTCTGCGCAAACCCTGCATGCCTCTATAGACAATATGGGGACTTTGAAAGAGTAAGGGAGACCAAGAACGGGTTCAAATGATGTGGCCGCACGAGGCAGACGGCAGCCCGCTGCAAATGCAGCTCTGAGACCTAATTAAAAAGAAAACAACAAACATAGTGTGCCTTAAAACATAATTGCTGTTCATTGCGTGTGGCCCATGTCTAAAACCACTGCTGCGTTTGAATTTAAAGAAGCCGTTTACCTCAGAATGAGAATTTAATGTTGTTTTGTTTGTTACATCATGAATATAACAGACTATTTATAAATGATTGACAAACCAAAGATGAAAACGGTTATGCAGTGATAAACAGCTTTTTTTATTACTCTCTACTTGTTGCATTTATACTTGAGTATGTTGTTTTTAAACAGGACAAGCCGTTGACACCTATTTCAGTTTTCTTGGTTAATGGTGTTGTCCTGGAAAGAATTCAGAATCCGGAATAGATTCAGTCGTGTCAGCGTTGATATTTACATAATTCTTATTGATCAAGGCCTGAAAGGAGCCAGTGAGGATGTCTTTTTCTTGAGTGAATCTACAATAAATAGCTCCTTAGAGAATATTGACTAAACGCTGAAGGGTTTTCACAGCTGGTATGTAAACTGGTTCTCAAAGTTTCTAAAGAAAAGTGCTCGTGAAAACCAATGCAGCAGGATGTAGTTCGACAACAGCATGATAAAACCATCAACAGCAGATTTTTGAGATTCCAAAGGTGGAATGCGTCTTTGTGTTTGCGCTTCCTGACTAAAAGCTTTGCGTTCCATTAAAATAGTTTCTTTCGCTCACCTGAGAATCTCCTTCATGCTCAATTTATGCTTCCTGTCATCCATTCTGCTTTTGGTAAACCGTGCCATAGATTTTCTCTAATGCGCCACAAAACCATCACAAAATCTCCTGTGAAATTTAACTTTCAGTTATCTGTCTGTTCACTGATGTTACACATATAAATTAGATTTTAACATAAAATCTTCTGGAATAAGAATGTGTTTAGTGTTTCCTGTGCATAACTGCATGGATACAATGTTAGGCTGTTGTGGATGGTTGCTAAGGTGTTGCTAAGTGGTTGCTGAAGTGTTCTTAACACGTGTGTTAGAAAAAGTGATTTTATAAATTAAAAATTATTTTATTTTAATACTTAATGTGAGTAGATTTGAGCAATAGTTGTGATTGTGGCTTCAAAAAGAGCCATTCATTCATTTAAAACCAGACACAGTCTGTTTTATTTAATTAATGTCTAATCTATTTATAATAGCTGTAATTATGCGTCTTTGCCACTAGCAGCTTCTGTTCTGTGTCAAAGTTCAGTAAAGACCATTTCAGACCAGTAAATATGCACAGTTCAAAAGGGAACCTCTGGCTCCTTATGTGACCACAAATAACAGTCATTTAGTAAAGCACTTAAAGGCTTCTCCAGTCCGCGTGTTCCTCTCTCCAGATTTTGCCCCCGCTGAATTGATTGATCTTTCTATTCTCATTCAAGCTACTCCGAACAAAGCTCTTTAAATCTCCTCCCATGATTCCCCTGTGCCGACGGATCGGAGTAAAGTGTCCGGCTATCAGTAGTTCCAAACATGCCACAATCTACACGTGACCCCAGAGGTTTCTGAGCGACATTGATTTTGAATCCGGCCTCCAAATATGTGATTTTACTGTGATTCCGTTTCATATAACTGTAGGTTAGCAGGATTGTTTGTCTAAAACGCGGTGACAAAAATCATCCATTTGCATGTTTAAATTTGGCCCATCTAATTAAGTCGTGCCTTCCACAGATCATTTACTTTCAGCTGAGAATGCTGCCATTTGCGCACCCTCACGTTGCTCCAAACTCTTTCAAAACTGTTCTTGTCGCCTTTGTCCCTAAAGAATTATAGGTACACACACACAATAGAGGCCACTACAATAAAATGGGAAAATTTTATTTTAAAATGCTTAAAGATTAGAGTGATTAAATTCATACACTAATGTATTTTTTACAGTATCCATGGAAAACCTAATCAGACAGACCCAAGCCTGGGCCCCAAACCGGGGGGACCACCAAGTGTTGGACCCGGAGCCCCGGCACAGTCCCAGGGACCCACGCAGGGTCAAGCTGCTCGGAAGAACCTCCAGGTGGACATCGGAAGCAGCAAAGGCGGGCACCCGCCCTCCGTCTCACCAGGAGGCAGTGCACCCACCTCACCTTATTCTCTGCCCCAGATTGCACCCATGCCCAGCAGTAAACTCTGCCCGGTGTGCAAGACCGCGGATCTGACGGGCACCACGGACGGCCAGCCAAACTGCAGTAAATGCACGCAATGCCACTCCATGGTGTGCAACCAATGTGGATTCAACCCCAACCCGCACCTTACTGAGGTAAGCCTGTGAATCCTAAGAATCAGAGTTACTATCCTACCGTATTATAAGATGCATTGGTGATCAGTTTTTTGCATGCATGTGACATGCTGCAAGTGTTCAGCATGTCTTTTTGGGAAGGCTTTGACATGCATTGGAAATGCACAGTGCCTCAATGCTGCAGTGCAGAGGTCTAAAGCACAACCAAACTATCAATATTTCACTATTTAAAGTACTGCTACTTTGCTTGTGTCAATATTTGTTTACAAAGCCTCAAAGTTGAATGTTTTAAAAAGTCTAACCTATTGTACCCTTAAAAGTCTACAATACAGGTTACAATATCAAGTTTACACTGTTATACAGGAACATAAACAGAACTACTGAATATGCTAATCGCATTTATTTGAATGACAGGTAAATGCTAGATACAATTTAATGACAACAGAAAAACGTCTGTCTAATGCACGGCAGTTACTCTAAAGCAACAGTTTTTTGATAGAGAAGGCGGACTGTGTATTTGTGCATTTTTTTTATTAGAAGTACTGCGCTAATCAGAGTCTAACTGTTGCTAACACATTTTTTTAAGAAGAGAGAGAGGACTGTGGGTAATGAATCTCTCGCTTGCTCTTTGACTCCATCTGGCGCGCACACACACACACACACACACACGCTACAGTCTATACTGTAGAATCTGGGTCTGAGGACAGTGCACTGTGTGTATATGTTTCTCTGTGTGTCTCAGTGTGGGATGCAGTTGAAGAAGCGAGTGAATGCGTGTGGGTGAGCGAGTGGATGCGTGGCTGAGCGTGTCAGGGTGAGATTGTTTCAGCGTGTTTGAGGAAGTTGCTCGGAGGTGTAAATGGGTTGCGGCGCGTTTAAGCCTGCAAGTAAAAATTAGACAACGGTCGTAGATGGAGCGGAGGGGATATTGGCAGCTTTCAAAGTGAGAAAGATACGAACAAGCAGCTCTGAAGGGATTTTCGGGAATCTCCTGGGTCTAAAATCCAGCAAAGACATTAATGGGAACATGCCCCCCCCCTTCCGGTTAGTAGCTGGAAGGACATTTTGGCGAATAATTTAAAGACATCTTTGCTTTGATTGTGTCAGTGGCAGATATTCGTGATCTGTGGAGACCCTTTTTTCAAACCGTACCTAATTAACAAACAAATAACTAGTCATGAAAAACAGATTTTGTTCTTGCTCTTTGAAATTCTTGCTTTCTGAAATATAAATTGTATTTATTTAGACGAACGCTAACATTTAACACTTAAAGGCAGAGTAGGCGTTTTTCCAGGAAACATTTTTGTTATGCTGGTATTCTTCACATCTTGTTAGCAATCACTAAGTAAGCGGTCTACATATACTAATTCATATTTGTGTGTCTTCTGTGGAAGGCGCAGGACCATAAAATGTTTGTCCAATCATTGCATTTGGTCCAAACGCAATGATAGGATGTCCTACTTGTCAGTCAAACTATCTATTTGCATACACCTGTGCACCGTGTTCATGTATTGGAGGAGGCGTGGCTTTGGAGAGCGCTCTGGAGGGGAGGGATATTATGCTTTTAAAGCTAGCTTGCTACTGCTAGACTCTTTGAAATCATCTAACCCATCTTTAATGTACTGCGCTGTTATGCCCTTCACACACTAAAGTATGTTAGCCATTCCTTTCTCGTACTTTATTGCTTAACAATGACACACAGTCCAGTCGGTGAACAAGAGAAGAAGAGCAGAACACTTGATCTTGGATATATGGATGCGTAAATCCTCGTCCACACCATCCCACATTTTTCACACCGGCATTCAGTGTTCGAAATTTGATTGGGGCAGTTTTAGGGCCCTGCTGTGTTTCATAAAAATGAGATTGAATTAATTGTGCACCAGCAGAACTGTGGACATTACGGAGCAGCTCTGAGAGACCCTTGATTTATAGCGATGCTACAGCGCATAGCATACAGCACTAACTCAGCACTTTCAACGGCCCCACTGTCACTTCCAGCTACATGTAACTGAATGATGGGAACTATGTTAGCTGGTGTGTAATTTCAAACCTCAGATGCGGTAAGAGCAGATGTTTTATGGGCGTATGGTTTGATTTCCTGTAAAATGCAGCTAAATGCACATACAGCAGCCACCAATAGGCCCGGCTCTTAGAATAGACGCATGTATTGTTTGTATTGTAAGTCTTTATGCAGTTTTTAGACACGAACGAACAGAAATGTAACAATGTGCTGCCACAATCAATGGAAAGATGGATTACCAGCTAATAGGGAACGTTCTTAGAACATTGGCTAATGTTTGCTTTAAGCGTTATATATCTAAAATATATATCTTAATGCTTTAAAATGCTTTAAAAATGCTACAGAATTATAATCAAACAGCAACGGTAATACGATGTCAAAAAAGGATGTTTGAACGTTTCCTAGAAGTTCTAAAATAATGTTTTATTACTAATGGAAACGGTAGGAAAACATTCTCACAACCTAAAATTTGTCAACCATTTTAAATGGTTTAAAATGCTTGGCAGAGTTTATTAGAAATGGGTATGAAAATTACACTCTCCCCATTATTGTTGCTAGTTATCAACTTCTATTTTGTTTCTCTTATTGTAAGTATTTCTTTTATCGTTCACCACTTATGTTGGTTTATTGTTGTGTTGTGTATTTGTCTGCATGTCCCTGTGGTTTTGTTTTCTCCCAGGTGTTTACAGTACAGATATCATGTTAAAACTGAACTCTAAATGTTACTTGGAGAACAAAAGCGAGAGAACCTGAGACGGGAAGCCAGAACAGCTGGTGGAGAGGGTGAAAAGAGGAGCAGCTGATCACTGTTCAACAGACACCTGGAGAGGGAGAGCGAGCGAGGGGGAGAGCGAGAGCGAGGGGAGAGCGAGAGGGAGAGTGAGGGAGAGAGAGAACGAGCAAGAGAGAATGAGCGAGCGAGAGGGAGAGAGAGAGAGGGAGAAGGGAAGAGAGAGGGCGAGAGAGAGAGAGAGAAAGAGGAGGCATGATGGTGACAGGATTGAGTGGGATGCAGAATATGGGCTACAGTACACGGACAGAGAAATAGCAGGGTGGGGAAAGGGGGATGGAGTGATGGAGGAACGGGAAAGTGCGCTGACACACTCCAGTAGTCTCCCTATTTATAGATCTTGCTGCTTCTCTGCAATGATCTCCACGTTCCTACTGCCAGAGAAACGGGTGGAGAAGATGAGAGAGAAGGACAGGATGGATAGTGGTGAACAAATGTTGGGGGGAAAAGGAGGATCAAATATTATTTGGCAGTTACGAATGCTAAAAATAGGCACGCAAGCACTGTTCTCTCCTTAAGGCCTTGGGGAAATAATGGCAGAACATGAACATCCTGAATTCTTCTCATTCGGTGATGCACTCAGTTCTTCAGACGTAGACATAGAAATCAGTGACTTATCAAAGGTAAAACTAGATTGGACGGGCCAGGATGTATTTCCTGCATCCTGGCTCTGAATCTTTCAGTGTCTTCTGGTTTTCACCATATCTACAGGAGCCTATGTGAGACTGACAGCAGGAAGTGAGTGTAGAGCCATCTGGGCTACGACACACAGCACAAACACAAAGAATACACACACACACACACACACACACACTGCAATGGCTCTAGAGATTTCATGCTACTTCTCCACCGTTAAACAAATGTGCCCAGGCAGCAGTTGTGTGTAAGACTATATATAGCCTATAGACCATATGGACTACAGTATACGTTACATAAAGTGCATGGATGTTTGATAGATGTGTGTGTGTGTGTGTGTGTGTATGGTCCTGGTATTCACTGTTATTGGGACCAAATATCCCCACGAGTACAGTAATATAAGTAAATTTTGACCTTTGGTCGTCATGAGGAAACAAACGTATAAATCATAGAGAATTATCTAGGTTGATAATCAAAAATAGCTAAACATTTTCTGCAATGGTTAGGTTTAGGGGGAGGGTTAGTGTAGGGGATAAAATAAACAGTTGTGAACAGTAAAATGTACAGTACAATGTACAGTATGAAAACTATTATGTCTATGAAATGTCCCCATATAACACGAATACCCAACATGTTTTTGTGTGTATGTAATGAGCCTGTGGCTATCATGTTATATATTCTCACCCCTTTTAGCAGACTCATCAAACAGAACATGGCAAAATTGGATCAGAAGTGCTTGAGTTGATATTGAACTGAAGTGTAAAATGGCTGCCGGTCTCTGAGGTCAGAGTAAGAATGTGTTGCATACCACGCAAATATGATTTATCAAACAATAGAGTACTGTGCTTTCGTTCTAAATAGCACTGTGTCTTGCTGCCTTTCCAAGACAATAGAATCTGTCATGCGATAAAGAGAGGGACGCCCCATCAATACACAAAATATGCGTTTATGCGCAGACCTACTGAAGTTGTTTCTGAGGAACCGACTCTTCTCCCAGTAAATGTTACACTTTTATGTGTTTTATTATACCGTAATAAACTTAAAATGTTTCAGATAGTGCAGATGTCTTTGCTAACTTTGTTAACCTGTAGGTCACCTCTAGACTATGTATAATATTGTAGCCAAACTGTCTATGCTATGTCGGAATTACCATAATTACAAGTTGACGACTCATAGAACTGACTCAAAGCTGTTTACGTCCTTGGACTCTGAATTTATTTGTTTCCATGGCAATGCTCGTAACACCAAAAAGGAGCTCATTAAGTGGGAGGCTAGTCAACTGTTTTGTGCTAGCAGTGCTAACAGTGAACCATATCTTATGTCTTATTATTGGGATGAAGTTGCACAATTTCTGCTGTCTTATAGAATAATAAAATTTTAGGAATTAACAAACAGAAAAATGTAGCTACCAGACAACCTGTCACTATTCAGGGTTCAGGAGATTTGGTGTAAAATTTCATTTTCAAAGGACCTACGAAAAATGGTAGGTTGATTTCCCTGATGACATTAAACACAGATTCTGAGCAATCATTGCTCTGTTGGTTTGAGCAGTAATACTAGGTCATCCAATGGCGAGTGAGTGTTTATCTGACAAATTTTTGCAATTTGGCTTGATGTTGCTAGTGGCGTAAAAATGACTAGCTTCACCTTTAAATGACATCACAACCATTAATGGTCATATGCCCCAGGGGACCAGTTTTGTCCCAGGACCCATGGATCTTAGTGATGGCTTCTGGGGGATAGCTGAAGCTTTTGTGATATTCAACAGCTACTTGTAATTACAAGCCTGACAGAGACGTAAAAGATACGGCCACAAACTCATAATTATAGTAATTCCAACATGACGTAAACGCTGGAGCAGCTTAGAGTTTTGATTGCCTCATTAATGGAGACTTAATTTCTTTATTACTTCATTGTTACACTGTGGTACTCATCATACAGGTTAGTGTACCTTTAAAACCCGTCAAGGGTTATTTGCACAGTGTCGTTAATCAGCTGTATTTATGCTTCATATGCTCTGATAAGCTGTCAGTTGGCTCTGATGCAGTGCTGATGCCTGTGGAGATGTAGAGTGAGGCTGTGCTGTGTTTATGTGTGATGTTTATGGATATATTTGAAGTATTTGGGGCCTTGATAATGCTCGTTTGATGTCTCCCGTCCCAGATTTAGCTGCTTGGCTACTGTGGTTTGTTGTGAGGAAACTGCAGAATGGAGTATATGTCTCTGACTGTATCTAACTCGCTTTAGACTAGAAATAAGCAACAGTTCTCCTCTAGCTGTCTCACTCCTGGTTTATTCCTCAGATGGCTTTTTGACACGACTATCCGTATAGCCGATGATGTCTCTGTTTGTTTGTGTGTCTCTTTGTTTGTGATTTCCTGTTTGTAGCCGCATATGATTTGTCAGGCTGTTGTTGTCCTGTTATTTTGTGTTGTGTTTTTGTCTGTCACACAAGCTGCTTTCGGTTTTAATGCATAGAACAAATAAGAACATTCCTCAGAGATGGTTTTGGCTCCCTACCATACTAAATGTGAAGGAGACCGGGACTAGTTTTGTTATGTTTTGGCACATATCTTAAAGTCTTGGCTGCAAAAAAAAGCTATTAAATATTTCCATTTCAAACATACAGTACACGTTTTTTGACTCCATTGGCAAAATGAGACCATATATTTACTGGGATATAGTCTGGCCCCTTAGGACAGCATGCATGATGAACTTGGTCATCATGCATGAGGAAGAATACATAAAATGTAGACATGACACACCATGTTGTGCTGCATGTGTGTGTGTGTGTGTGTTGTTTTTCTACCATTGTGGGAACCAAATGTCCCCACAAAGGTTTCTGTGAGGGTTGTTTAGGGGTAGGTGGGGCTAAGAGGATAGAATATACAGTCTGTACAGTATCAAAGTCATTATGTTTATGGAAAGTCCCCACAAAGCATAGACACCTAAGTTGTGTGTGTGTGTGTGTTTTAGTATTCAGCTCAGTGTCTTAGAAATTCTCAACTATTGGTGGGTTTGCTTTCTTCAGCTGACTAATCAAGCCTTGGGTCCTGCACCATCATTTGAGTGCAAATCAATGGAAAAACTGTGTGTGTGTGTGTGTGTGTGGGATATTAGCATAAACCTGTTCCCATTTACATTCTCATAAATCACATACAAGCTCCGCAGACACAGACATGAAAGGAGAGACTCCCATTTAAATATGCACTGATCCGGCTCTTCCGTGCGAAATTCCTACTAGGATGCAGTATTTTGATAGATTGTTAGACTTAAGGAGTAACCATGAAAAATGTTAGGCCAGTGTCTTAAATGTTTTAAGTTTTTTGTGTTGTTTATTCTGTTGTGTTAAATTAGTATGTTTTATTTTGATACTTCTATAATATTGTTTTGCCTATGCTAAAAAAGAATGCTGGCTAGGTGAGCAGCTCACTAGGTTTTGTGTATTGAGGTCATTATGTGGTGTGGTCGTGGTGTGGTCTATGTGGTCATTTCAACAGTTAGTCCACTAAACAGCAGAATATGTAAATTGTATTGCAGCTACAATGTTTTGCCTTTATGGCAAGGAACAAAAATATGTTTTTTTCTGATTGGTGGACCTCTCTTCAGGTTTATTTGTAGTGTTGTACTTTAGACTTTAATACTTTAGTTTAGCAATTGTAGTTAAAATTGTAGGCTTGTGACTTGAATACACCATTGCTTGGAATGCACGTCAGGTCCATTTTGAAAGATATATGTGTTACTGTTAAAAGATGTATTTCTCCGCAGAGAACAGGATTAGAATAGGATTTTTACTTCTCAAACTTTACTGTTGTGCTGTATATGCTGTATATGAACATGGACAGCTATAGTGGTGAGGGCAGAAAGGTAAAGATGATGATGGTACAGAAGGATGAGATGAAGAAACACCAACACAAAGTTTTGTGACCTTGGATTTATCATGTTTAGTTGCATAAACTGGTCTTATAATTTAAAGTTCCACTCTATATTTTTCCCTCTCTGCTGCCATCTCTGTTCGAAACATAAAATTGCAAGTTGCTTGCGGAGTAATTTTCTTAACATGGATAACAAGTGTAATGTTTAGCTATTTCGTAACAATAGACTAACATTGCATGCTTAAATAATACACCAACACTGGTTTGTTTTCATGTCTTTGTTAAACGTGTAAACACTCACAGTGCAAATTTCACACATTTACACATTTGGCAGATGCTTTTATCCAAAGTGACTTACATTGCATTATACTACACATTGATCACTATACATTGAGTATGTGCAATCCCTGGGATCGAACCCATGACCTTGGCGTTGTTA
>JAZGTJ010005955.1:13784-26160 GCA_036877575.1 Botia almorhae
TTGATCACTATACATTGAGTATGTGCAATCCCTGGGATCGAACCCATGACCTTGGCGTTGTTAACGCCATGCTCTAACCACTGAGCTACAGGAAAGCAAATGTATGTGAAGTTTTGGATTTGATGACTGGTTGACCCTTTGGCACCAATAATTGGTTTCAGACCTACGCAACAGTCATAAAACCGGTTTCATTTTAGTTATAATATCTGGATCAGGATGTCTGGTGTGAATCGCTCTCTTGAGGTTATGCCACAATACCTTAATCGAGTTGAGGTCAAAACTCTGACGGGACAAGAATCAAGAACACATATTTCTCTCTGTTGAAGCCATTGTGTTTGTTGATTTTCTCCTAGGGTTCAGAGACTGCATCCTGCAGCTGTATGTTGTCTGAGTGGCTCTTTGCGATTACCCAGCATTCATTGGGTTTAGATTGTGTTTCCCTGCTGTGTGTGTTCGAGAGACAAGTGGAAACATGTCACACACTCCCTCATGAATGGACCCAGTCTGCCGTGATTGTGCCATGAAATTGCGCTTTGATTATTGCCCTGTGGGGGTGGACTCAGCAGGGACCCGGTGCTGTAATATTATATCAATATTAATGATATGTGAACATTGTGATGCTTTATGTTTGGTCTATAATAATTCAGTTATAAATATTCAACTTTACCGAATTCTTATTAAAGATATGTATCTGAGACTGGGTTGACTGTTTCCTACAGTATTTCTTTGTCTTCTCACAGACGATGGCGATCAATATTCCTTTCCCAAAATATTTATATGAATAACTAAAACATTATTTGGCATGAGATCGATATTAATACAAAGTTTGGAAGTCATTTTTTTCGACCACTCCTAATCCCGTGTTTCATTGTGATTTACAAATACTTCAAGACACATTAACAACTTTTGTTCTGCTGAATCGCAGCAAAGACGAGGCAATAATCAAACAGCTGGCTGAGTTCCCAAATTGACAAACTAGGTGACAAAGTCGTACAAGTTATTTTTCAAGCCCTTTTAAATATTTACAGTGATTAAATTAAAATGAATAACAGTTATGAGTTACTCGGTTCGAACCGAATGCCAGAAGATGGTTTGAAGTTAATAATTATAAGATAAATGATGGCCCGTGACACGTCTGGTGGTTACATGAGGAATTTGCTCATTATGTTTCTGCGTAACGATATAACGAAGCCAGTGCAAGCGAGAACAGTTACTCACAAGTGTATTTTCTGAAACAGTCATTAGGTATGAAAAGTGTCATTCTTGTTATTAGTTTTACTAAATGTGTCTGTACCGAAAAAAACAGTTTTGAATAATTGACGTGTGTTTGCGTTTTTGCAAATGATCTTACGAAAACGTACAGCAGTAGTACCGTGGTACAGTGTACCAGTCAGATTGTAACGTCGTAGTACCTCAGTATATTCCAGGTGTCTAAATGATTATCACATTGATGCTCCCCAAGTACTTTACTTTAACGAATTTAACATTATTGCCACGGTACCGTTCCCCTAAAATGTATTGAACTGTAATTGAAAGTCATTGAACTTCAGGTGAAGGGTAATTGCTTGATGTGAGCATGGTCAATAATACCAAACACAGACACACACACACACATACACGCACTCACGCACACACACACACACACCTACACATACACACACACACTGTCATTATGTCATTGGATATTACATGAGCAGGATCGATGAGGCCTTGACAGCATCAGTTATCACACCTTACCCATGTGACAGTTATCTCATCCTAACCTGAGACTGTGTGTGTGTGTTTGTGTGTGTGTGTCACTGCTCTTATAATACAGAGTTAATGTTCTAACAGCTGTCACAGGACGCCACTTCTATATAGCCCTAGTCTCACTGGTTCAAACTTAAGGGTACATAATTGTTGATTAAACTTCACAGGTTTCAGTGTCTTTTTATGGTGCCCCACAATGTCTGCTGGGAACAAAGAAGACAGTCTGTCTGTCTGTCTGTCTGGAATACATGAATACAAGATTTTTAGACCAAAATAAATTCGACCAAACTTTTAACTGGTTCATGACATTCATACCACTGTATGACCTTAATTCCTTGTTAGCAGGCAGTTTAGCACACGTATCTGTATTGTTTTGCCGCAGTAAGCAGAACCCTCCCAGAATAACCGCGTCACATCGTCTCAGTCCAGCTGTCAAATGTTATGTTTTTGAATGGTGTAATTTGTTGTTGAGTTATATTAAATCCTGCGTGCCAGCTTTCATGTCTCAACATGTCAGTTGCAAGTATTGCATCACTGTAGGGACAGTAGACGGGCTAATAAACCCGACATCAAACCCCTCATATGGTCATACTCCATTCACAAAGTCAAATGTTCTGACCAGATGTCAGCTGCGCCTTTTGATCTCATTAGTAAATCCTATTTACTGCGGCTGCATGTCACATCTCTGTCACATATTATGAAATAACTGTGTTAGCCATGTCAGTTAAGTTGCTAGCGCTACTGGTTTGTCTTTTAATTCCATTCAGTGGACAAATGTGCTCTTATAGCATAATGCTACAACTGTTTCCAAACATTTGTATTCGTTTTATACATTGCTTTACATCGTAGCTTCTTTATGCACTTTACATTCACACGTTACACTTCATACGTAAAATATTTATTGAAAGCTACACACGCAAGCTTGCTGTAACAATGCCAGGACGTTATACGTGGTTGCCAGGGTGTTGCTATGCAGTTGCTTAGGTTTTCTGACTGTTTTCTACTGTTAGGTGTTTAGTCTTCTTCTCCCGTCGTCGTCTTCTTTTCAAATTGACCTTCATTATGTGAATCTAATGATCAATTTTCTTACTTAATTACGGAGTCAGTAAATGGTTGGTTGTCTTTCTCTCAGGTCCAGGAGTGGTTGTGTCTGAACTGTCAAATGCAGAGGGCATTGGGGATGGACATGGAGACGCCACGGTCCAAGAGCCAGCAGCAGATTCACTCACCATCCCAGCCCAGCAAACCTCAGCCTGCAGCCCAGCCTACGGCGCCCCTGCAGCCCCAACCTCAATCCCAACCTCAATCCCAACCGCAATCTCAACCGCAGTTCCAACCGCAGTCCCGTCCTCCCACAGAGGCTAAGAAGCATACTGTCCCTCAGGCTGCACCTCAAAGCAAACCCCCTGCTCCAGGCGCTGTCCCTCTTCCAGGCATGGCCAAAGCTCCATCCCAGCCTGACCTCTCCCGCTCAGGCCCTGGAGCCCAGCCCCAGGCCCCAAGACAGGACCAAACCCGCAGTGCTGGAAGTTCACCTTCTCGTCAACCGCCTCCACCAGAACAACCCTTTGGGAAGCTCTTTGGTTTTGGCGCTTCGCTCCTGAACCAAGCCAGCAGTCTGATGTCCGTGGATCCTGTGCAAAGTACACCACCAGTCCAACAACCTTCATCGCCCAAGCCCCCGCAGAAACAACCAGGACCTTCTGGGCCAGGTCCAGCAGGGGCCGCTAAACCGGCAGCCCAGCCTGGTCCACCACGACAAGATGCTGCCCCCAAGCCCAAAGTGTTGTGTCCGCTGTGTAAGACTGAGCTGAACATGGGGGAGCCAGCCAAGCCTCCAAACTACAACCTCTGCACCCAGTGCCACACCCAAGTCTGCAACCTGTGCGGCTTCAACCCCACGCCCCACCTGACTGAGGTAAGAAAGTTGTATTTTGAATATATGCTGTTTTGGAGTTTTAAAATGTCTGAAATCTTTTGATTTGACTTTCAGCTCTGAAGCCTTGAGCGGCCCTTTAGTGTCATTGTTGGTGCTTAAAGTCTCACTTTTTCCCAGAGTTGTTCTTTGACAAGTTTCCATTTGAGAATGTTCAGTGGAAAAAAACAACTTTCACATTATTTCAAGTCACATCTCCATGACGCGTCTTCCCTTTGGAGCTGCTGGCCAACCAATCAAAATAAACCTCAGGCTAAATAAGTAAATCAAACGAAGATATGAGGGTGACTGCTAAACATTCAGCGATGATGGGGAAATTCGTCAAGTTGTCTGGGGATTGCGTATGTCTGTTTCGTGACAGTGTAACCTCACAATTTATACGACTGGTGCAGTTTTGTTCCAAACAGCTGTTTTTGTTTTTTTTACTGCTGTTTTTCATACAGCTTATCACACAGCGGATCTTGTGTGACCCAGGGCTGGTTAGGAAATGATATGGATCATTTTACAGTTCTCAGTAGTCAAGAATCAGTTATCACATAATATGATATTGTGCAGATATTGATACGACGTTGTGCTACTTAAAGGGTCAATTTATCTGCACTGTATTGTATACTGTAACTGATAGTGTTACAGTATAGACCTAGATATAGACTAAATAGCTTCTAGATATAACCCATACGCTGGCTTTCCATTGAACATTATAATGTAATGAATCATTACATTATACAGCCCTTTTCATACAATGATAGTTCATAGTGACCTTGTGTTTTTATATTTTAAGTGATGCAGCGAGGAACAATACAAACCAGTAACTATTCGAAAGACATTTAATATAGCAAACAAGCTGTATACTGTTATGTTTAAGGATAAAACAGTTCATGATTAATATGAATGTTGTGTATTATTAGAGCTCAGCAACAATTTTTGTGCTTCGTGCGAAAAACAACAGCATACAGTAAAAAATATATTTAAGGGTGATCTTATCTTTTAAAAGATGTTTTTTGACTCCTTTACAAGACGACGTTTTATTTCAGTTGAACAGTTCATTGTATTTTCCACACGTCTTGCTAATACGCCGCAGACGCGTTCTTATTTTCCGCTAATTAATCGAATGAGCTTCTCAGACATCTGGTAGTGTTTTTCCAGGGAAAAGCATATTTGTGTGCCAGACTTTGAAACATTTACTGACCTTTAAGCTTCCAAAGAACCGTTAAGAGGAGTCGGCTTTAGACGAATGTTTTGATTGACTTTCACGCCGCCCTTCTGCTTTAAATCAGAATCGATAGATTATCAAGAATGACATTTTGCTTTCGTGCTACAGAGGAAATTTGGTCACAATATGCAACATTCTTATTTTAAAGAGTAATCAAACGTTTTGAAGCGTCGCAGATTGTTTTAATGATGGATATTTCTTACATAGTTTATTGCTGTTTAGTTTAGTTTGTATGTAGTTAGTTTAGTTCAGTTTAGTTTGTTTATTATGATTACATCAAAGCTCTGAAAATTGAAAGCAGACATTTGGGTGCATTTTTGACACCTGTATGAAGATATATGTCAGAGAGAGACCTTTGTCCATCAAACCCGGTTCTCTAAGCTGCTTCCAGTCTGTGAGGATCAGCCCTAGTCAGAGTTTTCACGAAAACTCCTTCCCATTTGTATCGCACATCCTGGTGTCTTTGAAGTCATCCATTCTCAAGCTTAAAGAAACGAAATGGCTCACCGCCCCTTAGGTCAGCAGACCACGAGCGTCCAGACGGTTTCATTTTCTTCTGATAAAGTAACGATCCCCATGCAAATTATGCCCATTGATCGCTTAATATGCTCGCTTAATTCAGAGGCCGGCAGAGCTGACCTCATCCTGCTAGCTGCATTGGAAAGTTCACTTGAGATGAGACGAACGTTCAGGAGAGTTTTACCACGACAGTGAGAGGAGACATATGCAAATCAGGTCTGATTACATGATGGTGGTAATAACACGATTTCAGAGAAGTGTTTCATTGTTTTACAAGCTCACTGTCTTCACACAGACACAGGTGTCAAGCATAAAGCATTAAGCAATAAGCAATAAGTGAATAGAATATCAGCTGACGTGTATCTGAGCCCTGGCTTTTGAAAGGCCATACATGGTCAAAGGATGTGGCCTGCAGCTGTTTGTTTATTGTATGTGATGTGCCATCAGATTTTCTTCACCAGTTTGATCTCTAGTGTTGGGAATGGTTTTGTTCCGGCTAAATTTAGAGGTTTAGAGTTTTCTCGCTGTCAGTTGGTGTTTCCGCGCCTTTTGGGGCCGTGACACTAACATTATTTTTAGAGCGTTATCTGAATTTCATTAGCATTAGAAATATGTTTTTGCTGATTCATATTATAACCCTGCCTAGGGTGGTTTGATGGTCTTAGGTGGGCTAAACTAGTTTAACCTCCCTAGGCTTATGTTTTGACCAGCCCAGCTACCCAGGCTGGGTGAGAAGCGAATAACCTTCAAGACCCACTTACCACACAACAATATCTGAAGACACACCCCCACTCACAATTTATACCCAATAAAATAATCTCGAGCTTGGCATAACTCGAGGATGTATATTCTTTATAAAAAATAACCAAACACTAAGAAATATCTTTATTGTTGGTTGTTTTGGTTATCTTAATGCTTGTTTTGTCTTATTATTAATAATAATAGAAAGTTTGTTGAGGCCCTCTAGTGGGCCCCGGTCCCCTGGTTGAGAAATACTGCCGTAATCTATTCTTAGCAGTCGACAGTGTAATTATGCCTTCTAAAAATCTTGTTTTGCCCAAAATCTAAGGCGCCATTGCGTTTGGATAATACAATCCCAGAATACAAGAGGGGGATGAGGAGTGGAGCTGTTAATTATATTCAGGACTGAAAAATATCTGTAAACATTACTTAGTCTAATTAAAAACGAACTATTTCACCCAATAATTATGTATGCAATGCGTTTTTATGCTTATTAGATGCTGAACGCACACGATTAAGCCTCTAGAGGCGCCGAAATGAAACCTTCGTCATATTTGCCACATATTTATTTAAATTAACCAAAGAAAATTAGAATTAGGAAATTCTGACGAATTTCAGAAGATGTTTTCCAGTTAACAAACACTGTTAATGTGGCAGACACGACTGTAAGTACTGCCAATATTTCTTATATACAAACTTCATTTTTGATATAACTGGTCAGGACTAGTTGAACTAAACATGCAAGTTCACTTGGCAAACATTCTAGCATAGTTTTTTTTGTAGCTTTTCTTGTTGCATATTGTTTTGCATACTTTAAAGAGTGGACAGTATGTAGCAAGCGCTACGCTAACAATCGTTTCTGAGCATAAAATGCTACAACGGTTTATTAAATACGTTGTGTTTTTACAGATTCATTGAAATTGGTTTTAAAGAATTGATTTGGTAGAACGACTCTCACAGACGCTTCTCGTCGGCTGAATATTGTAAAAAAAGAAATCTTTTTGTAAGGAGCAAGTGGCTGATTTTGTTGCGCTGCAGTGCATTTGGAATTTCACAAGCCTCTTTAGAGCGAAACAGCTGCATGGGGAGAGGTGGGGCGTATTTTTAAATTAGACCTAGATATTCATGATGCATAATTTATCAACACTCCATATTAATTCAGTTGAGATGCAGTTTTAAGATGCGTTACTGCGCGTATGCTTGTGCGTTTGAAGTGTCACAATGGGAATGCAGGCATTCCTTGTTCCCCGCATCGTGGATTTCCACTGCAGTTTGTAAACAAGGTCTCTTGTGAAGGTCCGTTGTGTTTCTTTGCAGTGTTGTGTAGCATGCACTATTCTTTCAGAAATGAAAGCTTGATCAGAGTTACTGTTTCTCTGTGAATATGTCAGGATGAGATATCTTAGCTGTTTCTCTCAGTGGCTTGATAGCATTTTGTCATTGTTGTGTATTTCATCTGGAACTGAATGTTTGTGTAAGAGAGAAATTGTTTCTCACTGGCAGTTGCTTCGTGATGGCCTGTCTCGCTTCACTTGGCTTCATTCGGAATTCTTCCTCGATTATGATGCAGTCATTCATTTCTGCGAATTCCAGTCTCCAACAAACTTTAAAGGGGCCGGTTTCAAGAAATAGCCCTTGCATGTCTTGTAGCCAATGGCCATGGGCCAGTTTAAAAATGCTGAAGTGTGAGTACGTTTTAGAAACGGCCCCCATTTCACTTAAATTACTAAATTATGAATTTTCATTTTTTAGTCATTTGAAAGCTTTTGAGGTCTGCGGGAATCTTTTGGTACCACTAGTGGCTTTCCAAAGCAATTTGTGGATACCGTCCACCACCCGGCAGCGTGAGATCACTCCATTATTTGGAGAAACCTGCTCTGAGATGTATGAGCCAATCTGAGCTGTGAAGTGGGTGATTTTAGCAGCTCATAAATTCATGCGACACTAATCTGAACTGCTGCATGTAGATATATGTGCAGTCTAGCAACGCTGAAGGTTTTACAGACACATTATGGCACATCAGTGGTGGGCACAACATTAACCAGATACCCTTTAATGATGTGTGCGTCTGTGTGCGTGTGTTTGTGTCTGTCTGTGGGGGACAGATCTGGGCAAAACCTCCTTTTGGGGACGTCCTTAATTTTAGAAACGCTATAAAAAATGTAGTTAATAAAGTTGTTTTTAAATAGTAAAAATGCAGAAAGTTAAAGTTATTAGTTTGTTTATAACTATGGTATGTTTAGATAGATGAGTAAACGTGTGTGTGTGTGCTTTTAGATTTAGAACTGTAATTCTACTTCCTGTTTTTAGAGTTGTAATGGTAAACATTAATCCGGGAAGCTCCTGGCATGGCTAATGGTTGTGATTCATCTGTCTGCCTGAGCGCTAACTCGTGATGGAAGAGGGTGGACAATAAATCTCATGTCTTCTGAGAAGGATGCTAAGATTATTTTCACTGCACCTATTTGTCTTCATGTTTCTCGAGAATAAAGAATTGCTTTAAAACGTTTCAACATTAGCTGCCTGAATACATTCGCTGTCTGTTTTGGGGATGTTCGGTATATATTTCAAACACAAAGTCAAAAGATTTCCTTGGCATAAAGAAAGTTTATAACGCTAAATATATATTTAAAATGTATTCAAATATATAAATAAACATAACACTGTTTGTACCATTAGGATATTTTGTGTTTTGCAACATTCATTTTCAACAAAAATACTCATCACATCAACACACGCCTCTCTATATTCGCCTGTTTTACTTTACAGTGTGTTTTGCATTCTTATACACTTATACTTGATTCATTGTAACACAGTGACAAAAAGTCACCACAAAATACTGTAAAATTACTGTAAAAATGTTTTACAGTAAAAAATACTGTAGAAATGCTTTTTAATCCACAAAAGCTTTACAACACATGCTACAATAAAGATTAATATATAGTAAATATGTGTCATGTAAAAAATACAAAAACCTACAATATGTGTAAAGTATATTATAAATAGTTTTATATATTATAAAATATTATAAACAGTTTAATTGGTAGGGAATCATTTTTTCACATTACAGTAAAGGCAGTGAAAAACATTTTTAAAGGAAAAAAATGTATCTATATCTATAACTTTATTTTCTTCATGCAAAGAAAAATATCATTTAAAATTTAGCGACTCTGTCATATATCTGATTACAGCCATACATGCTAAACACACTAGTCCTCTAGCTGTGTGTGCCGGTCAAAATGTGACTGAACTGCGGAGTTAAAAAAGGTATGGCCTATCAATAATTCAGAAAGGGAGAGCACATTATAAATAGTGCATGATATGAGAGTCAGAGAGAAAGTTTGAATCCATGTGTCAAACAAGGTCTGTGTGTGTGTGTGTGTTTGCTTGCTTTTAGAGGATATGATGTTTCGCCTGTGTCAGGGATTCTCAATTAAGGCACATGGCTATTGTCATGAGAATAGATGTTGCCTTTTTTAAGCATGTCACATTAGTAGAATGTATATACATTCAGACCAATAAGAATCAAGGTGACATTGTGTGCAGAAGATAATGGGCTCTGTCCAGAAATAAATACATTTGATATAATAAATTTGTTTCTCTTTTGAAACCAGCACAAGCAGCCAGTCATGCAGCAAAATAGATTTGTATTTGTGCAGTGGCGAAGCTGTGTAGAAATTAATTTGATGTCTTGAGGGTTATACTGGAAGACAGTATTAAACAAAACAAATAAAGGCACGTGACCTTGTTCCTGTAGGGTTGTTCAGTTACGTCAGAAACATATGGCTGTGTCCAGTTTGAGTTTAGATATTGAGTCGTGCCCTAATCAGAAAGATAGATCATTTTCAAATAGTAATATTAGTAATTCGCTTTTATCAGTTGCTTTTATCCTAGCCAACATACTACCTCATCTTATACCTACTACTTTAAAAACCCTCCTTAGGTTTAGCGCTTTGCTTAAGCTCTTGTGGAATTCAAACCTGTAACATTCTGGTTGTCATCCTAGATGTTTAACCCCTATTATATACAATATATTCAACCATGATCTATTGTCTGTATTGAGAGACTTAAAGAACAGTACTTGCCTGTTCATAAATTCCATGATGCTAGGGCGGGTTTGCTCATTTGCTAATATGGTGTTGCTAAGGTGTATTTATCATGTAAGCTATGCGTTTGCTAGGGCTTGCTAGGTGGTTGCTTTAAAAGTCTCTAAAGTCTTTATAAAACCCAACCCCCAAATATCTATTTTTAGTGGCTTATTTTATTGGGTTCCGTGCAAAAATAGCTCTTCCTACTGCTTAGAAAAAGAACAGAACCAAAGCACTCTTTAGGAAAGTCAACCTACAAATTACTTACAGTTGTTTTTGTGTGCGTTAAATCTTCTGTGGTCTTTCACGGTCTTGATGTAAAGCTCTCTCATAAAGAGATTAGCAGCTGTGTGAAGTTCCCCACTAATGCAGCTCTCATAGGAACCGTTGGGCTTGACGGACAGCTGGTCACGTGAAGAGAGTACTAATGAGTCGGGTTCAATTTAATCCTAATCTAACGCCCGCGGAGTCGCTCGACCGAGCGGCGGAATCCCTGTCATTTAAACCCCGCAGTGCTGTGACATCATAAAACGCTCTGTCGATCTCCCTCACAATCAGTCAGATTCACACCAATTCGCACCTCGATGAAGCGGCACCCTCCAGATTTGTGAATCTCATGATGTGCTCGGATATTTTCAGCATAACGTTCCAAAGATAGACGTCTGCTGCCGTACTTTCATTTTGTAGTATCATTGCTGGAACACAAAATGGCAGGTGTTTTCTCCTGATAACTCCAGTAATATTATAAGATGAACGTTATCTAGCCACTAATAGCTGTTGATATTAAAACCAGCACTCCGGCCAATTATATGCTTTTAAAACGGGATCATTTCCCAAGCAATTAATTAGATGTTTTGTTTACTGTAGATGCCTACTGTTATAATAAATAACTATTTGAGTTTAAAGGGGCTATTTTATGGATAACAGGGTTTATGATGTACAATATTGACTCAAACAACAATTTGACTTCCCCCTTTGCATATATACATCTTAAAGGTACGGTAACAGAAACAGCCTGTCATAAAACGTTTTACCTTCCTAGTTGTTTTTGGTACAAGAAACGTCCCTTATTATTTTAAGAGGACCTGCAAATTTTTATAGGAAAATAAAAATGGTACGAAAGGGCACGAAGGCTCCATGTGAACATGTGTTTTTAACTCTGGAGGCAAAATCGGACTCTTTTATGGCGCGTATGGAGAAGTGTGGAGGCGCAGGCATGCTGTTTCTGGCCCGGTTGGGTCAGGATGGTCCTCTTGATCATTGACAAGCCTGCAGTCTGCGGTTCTGGACTTTACAGAAGAATCAGTCGTGCAGTATGACGTATAATGTCAATTTTATAATGACCAAGAATGACTAACTTTAACTGAGTGGAATAGTTTCTAAAAGTTAGAGGGCACGTTAATGTTACCATAGTTAAATTAAAGCCTCCCTCATGTGGTTCCAAAGCACGTACAGTATCTGCTTGCGGAACGCAAAAGGAAACTTCTGAAGAATCTTCACGCAGCTCTTTTAGTAACATTGACGGTTCATTGACCACGTCTTTTAAGCTCCAAAAAGGACAAAAACGAGGCATGTGAGAACCAATGATGGCTTGTGATGTCATTGTCCTCTTGCAGGACAGTGAAAGGCAGCATATTTCATTAAAAAATCAGTAGAGGAAGATGATTATAAATAAATCATATCAAATCTATCGTTTGCCTTCAGAAGACTTAGACTCATGGGGATGAGTAAATACTGACTTTTTCTTTTTTGGGTGAACTATTAAGCTATTCTTTAAATGTGTAATGAAACATGTCTTTGTGATAAACAACATTAATGCTGTCTCTGGCCCCTCTTTGTATGTCTGTTTCTTTCACTCTCCCTGTCTCTCTCTCGCTCTCTCTCTCTTTATATCCCTTCTTTGCCCTGCAGGCTGGCAAGACAGCCTGTGTTAGCATCTAGCATCTATACGAGCCTGTATAAGCAAGTGTTTATGTGTATGCCATATAAGAGCCATAGAAGCGAGTGTTTATGTGTGCGCCATATACGAGCCATAGAAGCGAGTGTTTATGTGTGCGCCATATACGAGCCATAGAAGCGACTGTTTAGGTGTGCGCCATATAAGAGCCATAGAAGCGAGTGTTTATGTGT
>JAZGTJ010005956.1:0-26159 GCA_036877575.1 Botia almorhae
GTGAATTTCCACTTACTTGCTTTCTGTTGAGGTTCCGTCTTTACATATATTTTAAAGCCCTAATAATTCCGTGTGCATATCCAGAAGAATTTTGTAAAAAAACGAAAATAGTGTTTGAATGAAAGTTGATTTTGTAGTCGCAAAAAGCTGATTTTTCATAAAAAATATTATTTGTCTGATTTTCCTCTTAGCTAAGAAGAACAAAGTACTCCGTGGTTCTGTCAGCTCCACTATTACAGCGTCGGTGTTTGTAACGGAGAGGATGCGCTGAGCTGAAGTTGCAATGTGCCTTTGTTTATGTGGCGCGCTGAGCGAGAGAAAGTCTAATAGCACATTTATGTGTGGCTGCCTTCTACATAGCGAGCCTGGTATGCGCTACGTCAATGTGACGCCATGGGAGAGGTGACGTCGAGCCTGCACTGTAGCGCTCCCCCTGCCTCTCTGGTACAGTAAGCCGTACAGTCCTTGCCAGGGAAAGAGAGAGGGGTGGAGGGAAGATCTTCTGACTCTTTTCAGACGTTATTTAAAATGGCGCGGTAGAGCTTGTGTTTTATTGTCTTGTTGGGGGAAAGTTCACCACAAATGTAATTTGTGTCTGAATATTTCCAGGGTTTTATATTTTAATGGTCTATCAGCAGTTGCAGAAATATAGATTTTTTGTTGTTAATACACGCCTTATACGTGTATATATAGGTGTGTGTTTGTGTGTATACATAAATGTCACACATATGTGTATGTCCACACTCGCTCCAAATGGTTGTTTAAATTATTAAAGTTTACTAAGTGTGTGAGACTACAGATGTGTGTGTGTGATCTTTTACCTTTAGATAATTAGATAATTTTTGTTATTGTCCCAATACCACTCACCTCCAAATTCAGAACATTTTACAACTGCAAATTACAAAACATGAAATATACGATTTCCAGGTAGCGAAGTTTGCCTTCGGCGTGCCCACTACACAAACTTTTCATTATAGTTAGCGTGCTCAGTAGTTAAAAAAACACCAATAATAGCCAATCACAAGACGCGTAATTTCTTGGCCACGTTCTAATTCTGGCCAATGATCAGCTCTCGAAGGCGGAGTGAGGGCTTGACGCACTGAGGCGCGTGATTGACGCAAGCAGTGTTACTAAATTTAGCAGCGGGCTGCTCGGCGGTGTGAGATAGCAGATCCTTCATTCATTGCGCCGGGGCGGGTCCGTTTATTTTAGACATTTGATTGTGTTCCAGCCAATCCAAATATAGTCGTAGACAGGTATTTTTAGCGGAAGCGTGCCCCCGTTACCTCTTGTCAGGGAACAACCTCGTGATATCGCTATACTGTAATGGGAGAAAGAAGACTGAACCGGTAGCCGCTGGTAATTTCCCCCGTTGGCTCAGAACGAAGCCTTTTGCTTGTTGTTTTAATCCCGATGTTGTTTAATTGGGTAACCTCCTGGTTGTCTCCGGAAAAACAGGGTAGGACAAGTGTGGATGTCATACGCAATATGTCAACTCATACGCGTTTCGTTTTTTTAGTTTGTACCTTGTTGTATGTTGCATAGGTGTTAAAGGCGACTGTTACAAAGGGACAGCTTGTTCTCAGCTCAGAGGTTTAACCAGACTCGCTACAAAATATCGCCTTGAGTGGCGATACGATAGCCATGCTCAAAGTGTCTCTTGGCGAGAAGGATGGCAGTTTTGAAGCAGGTGAAAGCAGTTTCATCCACAACTGAAGAAAAAAAGCATTTAAAAAAAAGACTGTACACGCATAAGAAAAACAAAAATAATTGTGACCATTTCCAAACTATATGTTGTCCTGTAGCACATGAGGTGGTCTGTAGTGATAGGTTACGTGTCCCGCGCTGTGAGACCTCGGGGCTGGGTAGGGAAACGAGGTGCGAGCAGAGGAAAACTCACACTGCTCTCAGTTCAGTTACTTTGCCGTCACGGGGAATCCCCTCTCCGTGACCTCCCCCGCCTTTTGTAGACACAGAGTAGACAAGACTACCTAAGGTGGTTAGAGGCATAAAGCCTGTTAAATATCACGTTTCAAGGTCATACATACCTTCTTATAGATAAATCACATCTGGTTAAAGTTAAAGCTGAATAAAACGGGTCAGTTTTGTAAAAAGCAAACTGGAAGCAGATATCAGTGTCATAAAACTATTTGATTTGGGGAAAATTCTTAAAGTGAAATTTAGCTCCTAGTGAATGCATACTAATACTGCAATTGCCCCACCCATGATATCAAGCACAGAACAGCATGGAGGTCCACTAAATACCTGTTTCATCAGTTTGAAATCATAATTATTCTTTATGAGTACTTATGACAAACGGTAGAGACGGTGTAAAGAACAGGCTGTCTATAAAAAAAGATAAAATTTATAAAGGTCTTGAACTTTGCTCTTTACTTTGACATTATACAAGTGTTTTCACATAAACCCCCACGGTTTCCTGTAGGAGCTGTTTAATAGATATGTCTGTGATTGGCACATCCGAATGGCTTTTACAGCACTGACTCATAAGAGATGAGGAAACAGTCCTCCTGAGCTGAGGTGAAAGGATGATAGTCACATGATAAACTCAACAAATAAGCTCATTTTATCACAATCCAGTAGTAATGAAACATTGTTAGAATCGCGTCACATGCAGAAACAGGAAAACGGGCCTCATTGCATCCATTTAGGTCATTTGTATGTGCTTTGTTGAATATAGAGCTGTTTTACCTGAAGATGCCTTATATGTTAATCATTTTTTTACATTTTCGAATTATTTTTCTTCTTTTCACTGACTTTAAAATAGAATACACGTAATTCACTTACACAGACTTTAAAATAGAATAAAATGCCAATGAAAACAACTAGCTAAGTTAGATTATTACCTTAAAAATCCACATATATCGCTGACACTTCATGTATATCAGTGCCAGTTCATGCTGCTGTCAACACTCATCAACAAGTGTATGCGGCGAGACCAATTTTTTGGTTTGATTATGTGACGTTCGACATACCCCACTATGTCTAAGGTAAAAGCAAACAGTTCATTCATTTAGTTGCAGTTGTCTTATACTCGCTGTTTTATAATGCTCAAAGTGAATAAAGCAACAGACTGTGTTATTTTACTGTATTAGCTTCTGTATCTACTGTATTAATCTGTGCTGATTGCACTCAAGCGATGACCTGGACGTGGGAGTAATACTTGGGGCATACCTGTTTGTTTCGAAAGAAGTGTGAAGTGTGTTTGTTTTGTGTGTTTGCTTGTGTGTGTCTGTGATGATACATGAATCCCGAGTGATATAGTAAGCTTGTATGATAAGTTTAAATGAGCTGAAATCCCCTTGTTTGTTTATTAAATGTGAGTCATTCTTCTACACAAACCAAATGAATGGCAGTAAAAATGGGCAGTTTCTAGGAGTGGATATACAGTAAATGACATTTTGCATGTACAGACATGCTGGTAGATGCAGAAAGTAGGAGTAAGAGGGAAAGAGCAAAGACAGACCATTTTGGTAGAAAAAATAAAAAGAAGAAGCTAAATAAACAGTGTACATAAATGCTAAAAGACCCATTTCATGAAAATGTATTTTTTGTGGTTTCAAAATAAAATACTGTGTAGTGTTTTGGAATCCTGTAGTCTCAGATTGTACTTCAGTATGTGGGCCATTAAGAGTAGAAATCAGGAGAAAGAAAAAAGTGATTCTGGTCTGTGAATCACGTAGGTGGATGCGTGCATGTCTCCCTCCTACCACTCCTCAATATCCGAGTTCCCCCGTTGCGTGGGGTTGTCAGAACAATTGCACAGGAATTTTGACTGCTGGTTTAGCAGGTGTTCATAGGTGAAGTATGCAGACTCCTATTCTTCCTATCAGACTCCTATTAGCATGTCATTGTGACAGGAAGATAAATGCTCTTGGTGAAATGATAAATCATGTATGCAAGGTTGATTATTGGAAGTATTGTGTAGTATAGTTTGTATAATTATTACCTTCTGATATTTTATATCTGAATAACTAACTTTGTTATGTAACTGCATAAACATTAGATATTTTAAATCTATATAATTTATTCAAGTGAGATTGCATTTGCACATACAATCACATTTGTAATGGTATGGTATGGTAATGTTCCTAGAAATTGTTTGTATTATTTTAGTACTAAGAGATATGTATAAACATTCTCAAAATGTATAACAACAGCATCAATAATGATTATTGCTAATTGCCAATAAACTAAAGCTACATTGAGTTGATTTGCTGTTTTTAAGTCATTAAGTATAGTTATACATACAGTATAGTTTGCACGTAGGTCATCATAAGATGGGATACCCATGTACAAACCTCTTTGGAATGTATGCATAGTAGTTTTCTTTGTGTGCCTGTTTGTATTGAGCTTTTCATGGCAGCAGACCATAACTTGCATGTCTGTTGACCAGGTAAAGGCAACGTCTCTTTAGACAATATCTCCAAGCAGAATGTTATTGTCCCCTTGTAGGACACCTCACAGAGACAAACACCCAGACACAGAGAGAACACGTTCAGAGAACGCTGATAACTGCTTGAGGCATGTAGCAATCATGTGTAATACAGCATTTATTATACATTTAAAATGTCAGAGCATTAGTGTTCGTTCGTGTGCCTTTAATTATGGGGGGTGACTTTTATTTAAACGTTGTGATTAACATTATACATGGCTGCTGCATTTTTACCAAGTGCTGATGGTTTGAATTTTTATCTGAAACTACAAAAAATCAGTTGTTAACTTATTTGTTATTTAGGGTCTCTGTTCACTGTAACATTTTCCATAAAGGCAAAAATTGTTGTTTGTTAATAGTTTGTGGGGCAATTGGACTAGCCACTTTTTACTCATCTGAAAGTCATTCTGTTGTTAAGATCCATAAAATCAAACATAAGTTTTTGACTTTCCATCATAATTGTGAATCAGCGTTTTGTCAGCGAATTGTGGCATTTAAAATCTGGGGTCAATCTCAGTGATACATACACACTCACTAAAGGAGTATTGCTCACAGTTTTGCTATTTGTAGAGAACAATTTAGACGATGATTGTGTGGTTTTTGGGCTTCTACCTGTTATTGCCATTATGATTTTCCCGGCAACAAGTGAATGCACTCAGCAATAGGTCCAATGAGAATAGACCAGTTTTCATCATCCTGGAATCACCCATGTTCATTACCCTGTGGTCTTACCAAATTGCATACCAAACCTGTGCCACACCTGCTTACCGACCCACGATCTTATGTAATTCTTGTGCGTGTGGGATGTTACCGTAGATTCTGACATGAGTTGCATAACATTTGCCTGTTGATCCATTTTCATTCATTCAGGATTTGAGATAGAGGGGGAGCACACAGGTTGAACCACTATGTAATCACCTTCTTCTATTGTGATACCTAAACCTGCTTTCCGAACAAACGTTTGCCTCGAGGCCTTATGAAGAAGAGACGCTGTAATTTAGATACGATGTCTGACACGCACAAACACACAATATGAAACCCACACACACATACAAAGATTGTGACATCTCAGTGCTTGGGTAAACGACAAATACTTTCACCCTCCTACGTAATGACTCAGAGGGTCAAGCTTATATTAAGACAGGGTTTCCCCAAATCATACAAGAAGTGTAAAAGGGCACTTACATAAAGCTATGTACAGTATAAGATATTTACACATTTAACACAGAATTAATTATACTTATTGTAGCAATTTATTACTAAAACAGTTTTTAAATAAAATACACAAAACATTCCATACTAGCATTTTGACCATAAAAAAAAAATATTGAGAGAAATAAAGTAAATAAGGCTGCCGTATGATTTTAGCTCAATTGAAATGTAACCTAAAATTACAGGTTTAAGATGATATCATGTAAATCATTGTAGGTGCAGTGATGTACGTTTTGGTGTACTGTTTGTGTGTGTAAAAGAGAATCAGTCTGAGGATGTCATGGTGTTAACAATGCCAAGGTCATGGGTTCGATTCCAGGGATTCCACATACTCAGAAAAAATGTACAGTATAATGTAATGTAAGTCGCTTTGAATAAAAGCATCTGCCAAATGCATAAATTTAAATGTAACTAGATTAGCCATGGGCAAACATTAGTATGTTACAAATCATATTCACAAATGGTGGTGAGTTATGTTAATTTATGCTAGTGTGACTAGTTTCATTTAATATTACATGTGGTTGCACTTATAGGCCTCTTGAGTGTATGTATGGGGGTGTATTTGTGTTTATGTGTTTGCATGCTTTCTAACAGGATATGATTCAGATATGCATGGGCTGAGAGTAGAAAGGCGATTTCTTATCTAAATGTTTGGACAGAGAAGTTTTTGTGTAATAAATAATCTTATTAAGCACTGTGCTCCATGTTTCCCCCACCATGCCTGCCTTTACCAATAAACCACATTTAATCAGAAATCACAATTCTCCCTTTTAAAAAGTGCCTGTAAAGTAGGCCAGGAGCTGGACATTACAAAACTACTGTTCACGGAAAACGAATGTGTTTTATGTAACATCACATAAAGACAAACAACTTCAATAAGACGTTCATTGTGTAAAAAGAACAGCTTGGAAATTCTACTATATACTCTCATTGGGTTCCATGGGGGGAAGGAGGTCATATGAGTTTCTTAAGGCAGGAGGGTGAGCAAATGATGTCAGAATCTTCATTTTTGGATAAACTATATTCCTCTTACGTCTCTTGCATGTATTCTCCCACAAAGAGTTTTGTACACACACTTAAACACACTGTACTTCATCTGTCTTGTGATTGCTTGAGGTTTGCTTGAGATGCAATAGAGGCCTCTCTGTCAAGAAGGAAGGATTTTAGTTTATCTTCCTCTTTATCTGCAAGAAGCAGAGAATACTATGTATTAGCGAACACCTTTTCTCAAGCATGTAAAATATGCTATTTGATGTTTCCTGTATTTGGTGATTCTATGGGTTCTTCAGTGCTGGGTCAGTGGACAGCTGGGCGGTTGCCAAGTGTGGAGTGATTACAATGTGAATCAAACTGATTTTCAACTGACTTCCCCATTTGACTCCATTACAACACTCAATACTACACAAAGAACACGGATAAGCAATAAATGTGAGATGGGGATAAACAGTATGTAGCTGCAATTAAACTGAGTGTTCACATACTGTAAAGTGTCCCATTTTAACAGAAACATTTACATTAAAACCTGTTGCTGGCACACTTTATACGTTATATCAAAGTCCCTTTAAAGAAGTCTCATTTTTGCAACGCCTCCTAATTCACTGATTAAGGTCACAATAAAACACTATATTTCAGATAGAACTATTAAACCATTAAGAACTATTAAACCTGACGTAAACTGTATCATGAATTCTTCTTCCTAAGCTCAAATTGTGCTATAAAAGTTTTCCCCCTTAAAACAGGTTCCCCACAAGATTCTCTATAGAGCTCCTCTGAGCATTGCATGTTCCCCATTCATACTAATAGAACTGCGGTATCTTGTTAATTCTATCATCTTTGGTTATATGCACCCATATTCATTATAACAAAAATATGCTTTGTTCGCATTTATTGCATCATAGCTGTAACAAAGCAATGAGACAAACGTCCCCAGAAGTAAAGTACATATTTGTCATAAGAATTTTACCCAGCTAAAAAGTGCATCTAATGTAGTAAATATACTGTGCTGCCACCCTCCTCTGGCGCCTTTGAACAATCTTTGCTTTCAGTAAATCAGGTGTGACTACTGAGTGAATGTGACGTCATTTAGGTTTTGTAATCTGCTCTCACACAACCGCACATTTTATGCATTCATATGGTTTTGCTTATTATCTCTTTTATCATCTGATACTGTCTTCTATTATTGTGTGTCATATTTGGCATTCTCATTGGCTTCTCCATGTTATTTGGAGTCTTTAGGTGTGGGAGTAACTCACAGATACACACACGCACACTCAGACCTGTGCTTAGATACACGCACACACAGGAAGCTCAACACAGTGGGCCCCTTGTCTGTGATTTGGCTCCAGTGGTTTAGACATGATATGAGAGTAAGAGAGAAAAGAGCTACTTTATCTCGCATGAGCACCTTTATCAACACTCCTTCACTTTTACTCCATTTTTACTCCTTTATTTCATCTTCCTGCAAATTTCCTCTGATAAACATTGACTGAAAACAGGCAGCCATCTAATAAAGCACCTACAACTACAGTCAAACAGAAAACTACTGCTTATAATTCATACCCGGTTTTGTCTCTCACTCTTGCTTTTAATTTCTATCATTTACATTTACATTTAGGTATTTGGCAGACGCTTTTATCCAAAGCATTGCATTATACCACACATTGATTACTGTACATTGAGTATGTGCAATCCCTGGGATCAAACCTATGACCTTGGCATTGTTAACGCCATGCTCTAACCACTGAGCTACAGGAAAGCTATCCATTCTTACATCATACTAACCCAGCAAACATATAACATTTTTAATATATTATATAATGTTTATAAAACATTCTACTAATGCTACTTAAGAACTTTCTTAATAACTTCAAAAAACCTTTAGAGAATGTTATCCAGTGTTCTGGGAACTTTTGCTCTTAGCTGGGAACACCTTAAACTGAAAGTCATATTCTTTAATCTGGGCATCTAACTGGACACTAACTAACTTCCATCAATATATTTCAAGAACAAAGTGCGACAGGAGATATGCACCTGCAGACTGCTTGCAGTGTTGGCTGGTAGTTGTGGTCAGGTTTGATCGGTGGCTGATGAATGAATTCATGCTAGTGTTAGCCAGCCGAGTGTGCAGCCCATGGCCAGCTTAAGTTACAGGCAGCGTCTCGTTAAGAGTCGTCTGGGTTAATGGTGACAGACTGCTTCCCAAACTCTGCCAATGTGGCTAGAATGACACATGCCACTCAGTAATGTTCCTTTTAACTAACACGCACAAAGATACAGATCATATAGTCAAAGCCAGGCACACACACACACACACACACACACACAATCAAAATCAGTTAGAAATGATTCTAATCACTAAATTCACCTTTTCAGAGATGAGTACAGAAATATTTTGGATATAATTTCTCAAAAGTTAGATAAATGAGGCAAAACTTCCTATTGGAGATAGGAGATTGGAGATCAGTACTAATTACTAATTGTACTAATTGTAAAAATGTTTCATGCATTTACATTCGTTTATTTAGCAAATGCTTTTATTCAAAGCCTTTGTTTCAGATTGAGAGAGCAATTGTTATTAGGAGCCAACAAGCCAATAAGCATACATTAAATAGGGAATTTTTAAAATCCTTTTTAAAAGTCACAAATTTTGTTACAGTTTATTTTAGCTGTAGGGTTAGTAATAGTTTTGCCATTAAATGTATATAAAATACAAACCAATACAACAACAAAAGTCCATATAATGTCTTTATTATAGTATCAGTGTACAAATGTGTATATGGTATGTGTTTTTGTGTGTAAATGGAAAAGCAAAGGTAAATTGTTCTCTTTTTCCGTGTGGAGTACTTTGATGGTCATGGAAGTTCCTGAATGGAGGAGTTCTAAAAAGAGGTCAATAAAATATCATGTTACACACTCTCTCCCACATATACCCACCCTCAGCACAGAGTTTAGGAGGTCATAGAAAAATTGTTGTCATTGTAAGTCAATGCAGTATTAATGATCTTTATTATGTTAAATGCACAGTCAAAATATGACATATTTATACAATACATATATTACAATACAATACAAACACTATAATATTACAAATACATTTTCATGACCTGTAAGAAATATTTCTTTGTTCAACTGCCATTGGCAAAAAGTTAATTCTGGATGCTGTCTGTGCCCATAATACACACTGGAAAATTCAAACAAAGCGTTGTGCCCAACCACCAAATTTACTTATCAGTTCATCCACATCAGAAGTCCTATTTAAATCTCGTACATTAAGCAAAACTGATACAGTCTGTATTCAGTAATGATTATATTTGGTTGCCTGTTTATGTGTAATAGTCTGGTATAATGGCCTAAGGCGGACTACATGACAACATTATAATCACACCACAACCTACGTAACAGAGCCCTATCTGGACTGTTAACAGAAACAGTATTCAAATCACCCAGGAATAATACCAGGAATGTCCAGCAGCCCTCAGGTCATAGCAAATGTGTCATTACTTATGAGTGTCATAACCAATATGAACAGTATGAATAGTATTTTATTCAGACTTCGGATTCTAATGCGTTCAACCTGAACTGCCATGGGATCGAGGGGTAACTAACTCTCACCAACTGTGCTGGATCAGGCTGTAAATAGTGGCTACTCGCTGTTTATATTCTGACCAACTTAGTCATGCTCTAGTCCTTCCCCAGCGCTGACATATTAGGGACTTAATGTTTGTTATAAGTGGAATAAATGGAGCGGGTTTGTTTATATTTGCTGCCAAGTGAGCAGTGGAGTAACAGAGAGAGAGAGAGAGAAAGAGAGGTGATATTTGGCTTTGCGAAACAGCCTTTGGAGAATTTAAGAGGCATTTCATCAATTAAAAATGTGAAGAATGTATGTTCTAGAATCTACTCTATGCTGCTAAAATTAAACGATGAGACATGCTTATAATTGACTTTTAGCCACCTTTAAAGGATGCTGGATGTAAAACTATGATTATATTATGATATACTAACAGAGTACTCGGTGAATACTGAGCTGTGCTTTTTTAAAAGCAAACAATGACCGCTGTAGCCTACTACACTGTTGTCACATGACCTCATGAGAGTGCATGTGACTGGCATTCAGTTATTATCTTAGAGATAAATAAAGTTCTTTTGCATTTTTAATTCGGTAGTGTATGGAAATTTCATGCCTTTGTCAGTCTGATTAAGTAATGATCAGAGATGTTAAAATGACTTCTGGTTATTCTGTCAAAATGTAAAATGAAGTTTATAGAATGCAATGAGCACATTGCATTATGAGATACAGTATTCTGCATGTTGTGTACATTATGCATACTATATACTGCACAAACATGTAGTATGTATTATGTGTGGATGGTAGTAAGTGTATAATTTTCCGAAAACATAACTTTGGGGTATCCATAGGCAACCAAAGAGACATTATAATCAAAACAATACACATTGGTACTGATAGTAAACTGATACCGAACAATACACATTGGTACTAACAGGTACTGATATAGATGAGGCCCACACACAGTCGGAAGGAAATGAACAGAATCCACCTATTGGCTTTAATGAACCACATGTATATTTGCAAAAACACACATATTAAAGGATGTGTTATCTTCAAATGACACACAAGGAAACCTGCTGTAAGTGTAACTGTTATGTCATGAAGACCAGTTTGTTTAAGGTCAGAGTAGTTGACAGATTAAATTGATGTGTTTGAAAAGTATGTGAACATACACGTTTGGCCATGAAGTGTGTGAAAAGTAAGGACTGTTGCAACGGTTCAAGTGTAGCTGTCTCACTGCAGAGCTCAGGAACATTCAATTTATTTGTGCATCTGTGGACAGCCGAATTCAATTAGATATAAACACATATGAGCAATCAAGAACTTTCTTTCTGTGTTGATTTTCTGTTTTCACACCAATTGATTCATCCTGATATTTAGAGTTTTTTTGGCAGGTTTCATGTAACTGTTGGGTGGATGATACTTCAGTTTGACTTCTCTCTCTGTCTCTCTCACTTTCTCTCTCTTCCTCTCTCTCTCCCCCATGATGCAATCTCTCATGTCTGTCTTTCCTTTTTCACTCATTAGTCGCCATGGTGAATCAAACTATCATCGTCATGACAACTCAGGCCTTCAACAGCCTGGTTCTCTACCAAACACGCAACGGTCTCCTACGCACGGCTGCCCAAAACGCCGCTTTGTGTGTTTGTGAAGGAGAATGTTTGCGTGTGTGCATATGTGTGTATGTTGGTACACACGGGCTGTTAGAGAAACAGTCTAATTATAGACCTGTGACTTATGCAATAACACGGACTTGTTTACAAAGTGCTGCGTTTTTCTGTTTAAATTTGTCATGTTGTCATTTGTCATCTATTTTTCATCCTTTATTTTTACATACGTGCCTGATATCATTTCCAAACGAACTTATTTATGGATATAAATTATTATTTTAAATACACGTGTCATTTTCTTACATGTGTTTCCATATATCAGATTTCTATATGTCGTTTACTGCCAAATAGCTACATTAATTTGACTAATCAACATGTGTGTTTTATTTTATCAGAGTGCCCTTTTATGGATGTCACAAACAGACTTCCTCAGTCTGGTTGACCGCCTGACCCATCTTCCCCCACACCCATGTGACCAGTGTCTATATACCTGTAGAAAGGGGAAGTAGCCGTTCATGAGTCTCTGTGACACACCCACACACCTGCAGGTTACCTACGCATTTTCAGTCTCAGTCACCAGCCAAAATGGAACTGAAATAACTGAAATAACTGGTCAGGAGTTTGATTCCCTGGCAATAAACAAAGTGATTCAACTAAATAATTAAGTCGTCTGTCAGTTTCTGACAAGTTGATAAAAACTTTATATTTGTGCCAAATGCATAAATGCAAAGTTACTTTTTAATAAACTCATTTGTGACAACACAAGGCCTTTCCTTCTACATTTATAATTTAACCTGAACTCTTGATGTTGATGAAAAGGCGTGTTGTGTGTCAACTATCCAACTACAAATGTCTTCAGTTCCCCTTTTGAAATTAATTTAGAACTGAATAAAGACCAAATAAACAACACTCGCCCTGACACAAAGCTCTCTGTCTCTCTTTCTGACACACACACACACAGTCAGTTTTCTCTCTTTTGTGATGTGAAGCCCCTCATGAATGCAGCTGTCATGCTGTAGTTGTGTGTGTATGTATTTATGTGAAACATGGAAAGTTGATTGTTGCAATGGTTAAATTCGTGGGTGGAAAGGATGGCAGCTGGTGACTCTTCTGTACAGTTGCCAAATCTGTATATGAGTATGCATGAGGGGGTGGGTTGCGCACAATGGAAAGTGAACTCCACGTGACTGTCCATGTGACGTTTTTGGTGTTTCCTACTTTCACCAACCAAGGAACTGCAACCCATAATGACGAGGGAACCTTTAACATCCCTGTCTCTCTCTCTCTCTCTCTCTCTCTCTTTCTCTCTCTGTTTCTCTTTGCCTCTTTTATTCTCAGTCTCGCTCAAACCTTTCCCTTTTAGAGTATAGCTCTCTCACTCTTCCTCTCTCTGACTACTCTGTGCGGTTTATGGTCACATGACCCGGTGATGACAGACCATGTATGGGTGGAGACTGAGCTGCTTTTTATGAATGAAACGTGCTGTTTACGCTGACTGAACTATTTCTGTGCGCGTGCATTTATATATACTTTCACATATACATAAGTGTGCTGCCAGGTACGTGTGCTCAACCACAACAACTTCCTTCCCTTTTTTCCCCTCTGCTGATTCACTCTGTGAATAACAGCTCTATGTTAACTTCTGACACATTGGCTAACACACACACACACACACACAGTCACACTGACAATATTCTGACTTCTAAATTTGCTGTTTACTCACTGGGTCTATGTGTGTGATAACGTAGCATCCTGTTTCCAGTGGGGGCTTGTGACGTGTGTTTGTGTGCGACAAGGATGTGTGGATCTTGATTTACACCCTAAAATATTCACTTCTCTCCTCACACACTTGACTGTGCAGGTAAACAGCCAAACATATGGTAATCATGTGGTAAACTGTGGCAATGACGTTTCCCCCACAACCTGTAAAGCTTAATGTCCCAAACCTTGTTGTTAAAATAAATGTGTTTCTTTTACATCATATTTATCTAAAATTGCTTTAAAAGGAACTAAATATGTTACAGCATTAAAGCAAACTCATAATAGCCCTTTAATCAGATTAGACATTCCATTTACATTATATTCAATTTTACAGTTATGATTTTGGCCTTTGTTACCTTTATTGGCAGGGGCGTCGTAGTTGGGTGAAAAGTGGGACTAAATTACCAGGGCCCCAAGTGGGGGGAGGGCCCCTGAGGAGTGAGGAAGTTGTAGGTAGTTGTGAACCCCGAGCCCATGGCCACTGCTTGTGCATGGGGCCCAGAATTTGGTGCTACGCCCCTGTTTATTGGGACAGTGAAGTGCTACTGCACAAAGCATTAGAACTGCTAGTATTGACCTCATTGTACTTTCGTCTTATCTTATTTTCTCATAAATTGCTTTTCACTGGGACAAGATGTTTTGTCAGCTGAGCGACTGATACCCAGGTAGACAACAACAGTGACTGTATTTGTATTCCTCACAGCCTAATTTTCATTGAAAGATTTAAATAATCTTTACAGACTTAGTTGTGATTCATATGATGCCTGTTGAGTTTGCTGTGCATGTTTTAATACCCAGTATTAATGAGATGACATTAATTTACTTAGGACAACCGCCAACACACAAACGCACACGTAAACGAACATATATATAAACACAAACTGATATGCACATATATGGTCAAAGACACACAGGGTAAAACAGTCACATGCTGTGGTGTTATCATGACCTTGATGTGCTATTTGTTTGTGTAAATGGTGGTCTCAATATTAGCCCGGCATATATGTGCATTAGCAATAAATGTGATGCAATAAATGTTTAATCTATTTGTCAGGAAGAATATTCCAGAACAACATTAGTGCTAGTCACATACAAGGCATGCTGGTAGATATGCAGTATAGTGTCACCAAAGAGATTGTAAATTATATGTCACACCATGAATGACTGAAGGTAATTATATAACTTATATTCTAGAAGACACAGAAGCAGACCAGTGCAAAGATGAATGTTTTGCTAACACAGTCGAACCCCAAAAAATGTGCCTTCATTTATTAGCGAAAGTGTTTGTGTGATCTGCAGCAACAGAAGAAAAAAAGGGTTGTGTGTTCGTTTTGTTCCTCATCTTGTCGTTTGTTCCGGTGGAAAAACTATCAGAATCATGACTCATCAATTCACAAAGCCCCACTCTCAGAGTGAAGTCAGCGAGACCCCATTGACAAACGCACACGCGCACCAACATACACGTACATGCTAATGAATAAAAGTGCAGCCAGATGCTGTGGAAGTTGTCCAGGGTGTTTATTTGTTGTTACGGAGGCTTGTTCATGTCTGCGTATAATCCATACAGAGCATGAAAAGTACCAGTGCATGCACACAATCTCTCCACCAGCCAGTATTTAAGTCAAAGCTGCTTTAAAACAGCAGTACTCCATTGTGCATTGAAAAGGTCCAGAGTTAGCTAGCTAAATGTTTCAGGATGCAGAGATACAAAGCTGTGGAGTAAAGCAGCGATTTGGATTTTTACAGAATGGTCTGGCAATTTACGGAGCACATTCTTTTCTGACCTTTCCAAAATGCCAGACAGAGAAGATAAGAAACCGTCTCCAAATGTTAGCGGAAGTGACACTGGCCCATATCACGCTCATTTTCAGCCTGACGTGTACCTCAATAGGGTATTGTCCCTGAATTGTAGTGTATGTAGTTCATATTATTTTATTGTAGTCCCATATTGGGGCTAAGATGGTACAGTGATAACACCTGTTCTCAGATTAATTTTCACAGTATTTTAGTCAGTGACAGGAAAATTATTGTCACTCCACTTGTGTGTGCTTAATCCTGTTCTCTACACAGAGTAAAACAGGAGTGACGACTGCATTGAATTGAATTCTATCTTGAAAGATAAATCATGGACAGATTCAAACTCTGAACACTAAAGGAGTGACAACACAATAAAAATTGTGTTATTTATTTAGGTTGTATGTTTCCATAATGTTTCCATTAAGCAACAAAACTGTTACAGACATTATTTCAAACGTTTTAGGAACATTCAAAATGTCCAGTTTTTTAGACGTTGTTGCTTGTTTATAAGAACATTACTCTAATACATTAATTCTGTAACTTTTTAAAATGTTTAATTATTAACATTATTTTTAAGTCTTTTGTGGAAAATAATGTTTCTGTATAAGAATGTATTAATGCCTATGCTCTGATCTGGGGTCAGTTTGATTGTATTAAACCTTCAATGCATCTTTTCATTGTAGTAATCCAGATCTTCCTGCTTCCGCTACAGAAATGTCAATGGATGTTATGGATTTTCTTCACAGTTCCCTTGATGATAGCAGATCTGATATAGATGACTGCACAAAGTACATAACACACACACACAAAACACAGTGGCAGCAGTTTAACCCCTGTCACTTCACAATTTACAAAGTCACATTGTGGCTGCACCAAGTTCCTCACAAACACAAATAAAAATAAGCATCTTTGAAAAGAAGTGGAGGTGGAAAACAGAGGCGTCAAATGAAGAGTTTATTGCTTAGAGGGCTTTTGTGCTGGAGGGAGTATAAGAATCAGCGTGTCTTCATACCTCCTCAGGGTATATCTGTGAGAGAGAACACGAGCGCGCAGATGAGCTGAGACCAATGAGAAGTTAGCAAGTGTGAGACAGTACTTGTGAGACTTGTGAGAGATGATACACTCTCAGATGATTTTATTTCAGGAGTGCTATGTTCTGATTTCCTGCCCGGAGACAGCTGGGCGTTCACTGGCGATTGTGTCCTAAAACAACAGCGTGACCAATGCTGGGTGGCCTGTGCATGCTTACGCAAAACTTCTCAGAATATTGTGTGTACATGTGTTCATCTGCGTATGCGTGCGTGTGTTTGCGGTCGTAGCAGAGCCGGGAGACAAAGAGGCTCATTCAAACCCAATGTGACTGATCTGTTGGTTGAGATATAGACAGTTCACACACTAGACACATCACCAGAGTTTGGTAACTGGGACCACACTGTGGGGGGGAGGATGTTCCATAACTCGGTTTATATAAAATAAGTCAGGTCAGGCAAGGTTACACGTTTGCTCTGTTCTAAATCCTAGTGAGCAGCCTGTGAAGGCAATATTTAAAGGCACTGAAGACGATCCAAAGCGAAGGCAATTGAAATGGGTAGGCAGCTACCCAACTAAGGTTGTAGGAATATTTGTCTAACGTTTCCATTAAGTAACAAAAATGTTAAAAATGTTATTTCCAAAGTTTTAGGAATGTTAAAAAGATCTATTTTTTTAGATGTTGTATTAAAGTTATTGCTTGGTAAGTTATTCAAACATCTTTTAATTCTGTAATGTTTTTAAAATGTTCCACTAGCTATTTAATGTTACTTTTTTTTTTACTTTGAAGAACTTTCAGCAAGTGTTAGTCAATGTTCTAAGAATGTTTCCTTAGTTAGCTGGGAAATTGATTATTTGAATGCCACTTAATATTTTTAATTTGCCTGTTTAACGGGCAAACAGAATACTCCGAATTAGGAGGCCTTTTGTAACCTGGAAGTGGAAAGGATCAATTTCCACTTTGTATGTGTGTGTGTGTGTGTGTGACAGGTAAGATGCTGATGGAATTCTTGGTCAGCAGGAGACTTAAAGAGGAAATCCCGTCAACACAGAGTGACAGCATGGTGGACACATTGTGTGCAATGACGTGAAGTCTGGATTAGGATTACAGAGAATCAACTTCACACACAGACAGATGATAAGGGAATTCCACACAGGATTATGATGCACATCATTCACAAGTACAAACACACACACACACACACATAAACATTTAATACATAAATAATGCATAAATGTATAAATGATGTCTTTACTACTACTTTTTGTTGTTATCTTTCACAATGTGACACAATATGATAAATAAGATAAAATACAGATTTTTGGCCATTGAAACTGTATGATTAGTTAAGCTTCAAACTGATTTGTTTAGCTTTTAGGGTTAATCCCTCCTGTTTAATTTTGTTTTTGGCTATTTTGTCCCTTTAACTGATACTGTGAGATGGAGAAAGACTAACAGCTAAACTGTTTATAACCTTATTTCACTATCACAAAATCACATTTACCACTTATAAGTACACACATACACACACACACACACACATACAAGGATACATCATTACTTTTACATTACTCGCTGTAGCCACGAATACTAAGTGTGTCATAATCTACACACACGTGTGTTCTAGATATGCACACACACACACACACACACACACACACACACACACACACACTGATAGTGATCTTGTTAGGTCAGGCAACCCCATTAAGCCTCTTAGCAATACTCAGCAGCACACTCCTCCTTCCTTACTGCTATATGTGGAACGGTCCAATACACTCAGACACAGTGAGGGAAAAGCCATGAGCGGGGAAGCCACAGCTGAAACTGTTTAAGACGTTGAGCCAGGACTGCCCCCAGAACCCTGATCCTCTCACACGTCACACCTAGACACACTCACTCATGAGGCCGTCTTAAGAGTCTTTTCCCATACGCACGTTTGAGTCTAAACGAGGACACCTCGTAGGAGGGGATTTGATATGGAAAGGAGGAGTGGAAACTGAGAGGACAAATGCTGATGATGTCACTGTGTGGCTCATTTGCCTTGCATTGTGGGTAACGTAAATGCAGTGGATCTTGACTGGTGGGTCGTGATTTAAAAGTGGGTCACAGGGCTGTTCTGATAGGGTTGTGGAGAGCAGGTAAAAAATGACTAAATGCAATAATGTAGATGCAAACAGGAAACAGTCTCAGAACATTGGCTAACGTTCTTTAAAAGTTCCCTCAAAGTTATCAAAAACGTTCAGGGATTTGACGTAGGCAGGTCTCAAACCTGTGCCCCCATGAGGACAATGATCTACCCACTGGATCACAGCTATAACACTTCTTATAAATTGGTATCTTTATGTGTATTGTGTGGTAGAAAATGTAAAAGCAAATTATTAATTATTATTCTATACTAATTTTCATCAGGTTTAATAAACTAAATCTAGTTTTGTGTGTGTGTGCTTCTGTTTTTCTACTGCTTTTGTGGAGACCAAAGGTGTGTGTGTGAGCTTCAGATGTCCATTGACTCATGCAGGCCTGTGTGGTAATGATAAGCCACAGTGGCTCTGGGTTTGTGTGAGCGGCCTCTGTAGCAAAACAGGAATGATCCCTGGGCTCTGAAATCTTCTCATAGTCTGACTCAGAGCTCTAGTAGTGAGTCCCTGTCCCCGTACCATCTCTGCTTATAATTTCATTAGACTAGCCCAGCAGCACATCCATTAATAAGACACACTTCATACCTCTCCCCCTCACCCACCTGTTCTGCTTTTTTATTTGAAATGCATTTTTCACAGACAGTATATGTGGATTAACATTTGTATGCAATATTTTTAATTATAACTTTTGAACATTAAAAAGAAGCATTAAAAGGTGCAAGAGGAATAAGTGGGTGACTCGTCTGTTGAGCCACAAGTTATGTAAAGTTGAAAGATGGAAATGTTGAAGCTGTTCATATGTATTTCATAATAATAAGGATCACCCTTTCGCTGTGTCTCTTGCTCACTGTCTCTCTCTCTGTCCCTGAGGAGAGTGAGTGAGATGATTGGTTCTGACAGGCTCAGTCTGAGCTGGGGGAGGAGAGTGAAATGGGGGTTGGTGTTTGGGGGGGGGGTGATGGTGATTTACTGATCCAAGTGGCACGTTCCCCCTTAGGGAAATGCTCCCTTACTTGGCACACACACACATACACACTGAGAGTCATCCGTCTCTCTAAATGTCTCTTACACACAGTCAGCCCGCCCGTCTTCATTGTACGGTGTACATAGTCCCTTTGACATCAGACATTTTCAAGCACGTTTTACATGTATCTTATGTAAATGTTTTAATCAAATGTATTATGCATTTCCAGTGACTATATAGTTTTACTCTTGTCTCATTCTGTCGCTAATAACAATATGGATTATGTAAAAATGATTAATGTAAATGTTTACGTTTGCGTAATTGTGTGACGTCTTTTGCACTCCGCACCAACAATTTTTGCACCAGTAAAGTTTTTTCAAAGGTTAGTTGAAAATGTTAAAAGTGCATACATGAGATTATTATTTATTTATTAACACCACAGAATCTTTATTCGAGATGTGAAAATGACATTTGGTAAAACTGGTGCTTTTACTGTAATTTCTAAAAGTACACAGGAGCAAAAGTGCCTGTACAGTGTGTGTGTATTGGAGAACCATATTGTTGTGATCTCTGCAATATACTGTTTCTGCTTAACATCACAGATCATACTTTTGTGTTGTTATGGTTGTATATGTGTATGCATTTATAATTGTAAGCAAACACACTGTTTGAAAAAAAAAATCTGTTTTACTGTTCCATGTGTTTATGTTCCATTTGTTCCAGACTGCTTTGCTGTCCCATTCTAAGTATCAAGAGCCTGGAGAGAATATGGGAAAAAGACACCAGTAAAAAGAGGATGAATGGATCAAGAGAATGGAAGATTGGCAAGAAGTGTCTGGCCACCTGACCTATGTTGATGTGCCTGATTGGTCATCCCGTTACAAAGGTAATGTGCAGAAAAAAATTATATAGGTACTTGTCTATAATATTAAATAAGGTATCATCAAGGTAGCATCCCCAAGAACCATATAGCTTATATAGCTCTATATAGTTCTATATAGCTTAATATAGAACCATTTTCAGGAACTTTCCTTTTAGGAAAGTTCATTTCATGTCTGTGACACTCTCCCTTTCTTTCTCTCTCTCTCTCTGTCTCTCTCTCTCACACACACACACACACATACACACACCTTGCTCAAGGTCAACAGCCCATGGTGAACAGCATTAGTCAGACATTAAAAGATGAGTAAAACCCGTTTAAATAATCAGCACTTCATCTGGATAAATCCAGCATAGCCATATGTCCCTGCCAACACTCTCATTAGAACAGTGCTGGAAGCCAGAGAATGTGTGTGTGTTTATGCTTAAACGTACGCGCACATGGTTTCGATCATTGCCTACGTGTGTGTAAAATACATTTGTATGCAGTAGGTTTGTATGAGCTTCTACATCTGTATTTTGCTGCTATTGTATGTTTGAAATACAGAGCATAAGAAATACAGTGCATTACTGTTTAAAATCTGTAAGTGTGTGTGTGTGTGTGTGTGTGTGTGCACTCACGTGGCTGTAATAAGATTATGTTTAGTTGGCAGAAAACACAGTGCCATCAGGTCATATGAGGCAATTCGATGGATAACATCTGAGAGTGTTTAAGAGCCAATTACACACACATAAACTCCCATAGACAAGAAAAGAGCATAAATTTCAACAATAACCATTTCGTCTGTAAGGGCCTATTAGATTGATATGAATTATTTTTATGTATCATTTCTGTTTTCAAGTTATGTTTAATACATTCTGAATGTTTACTTTGTTTCATTATATGAAAACAAATTAAGTTTGCATCTGGCTTATGCCATTTGCAGTGTCAGGTAAGGTATTATACACCCAAGAATTCTGGTCCCTTTTGGTCTTCACGAGGTGGCTGTTTGTAATGCCTGATCAGAAATTGGACACCGGTCAGTCTGACAGGGATTACAAGGCAATATTTAATAAGCAAGTCCCATCAAGGCGCGAGTTCATGCGTCAAATCTGAATTAGCCATTAGTGGCTTTGAATGCTTTTTTGAATGCTGCGCAGAGCAAAGGAAAGCATTTGGGTCACATCCCAGGATACAAAAATTGATGGGAGCAGCTCCAACAGAAGACTAGATCTTAAACTACTGGATGACACAGCTTATTTTTCTGTCTCTGTGTATTACTGGAACCCCACATAAAAACACACGCTAGACCAGCATATTCTTAAGTTATTAGTGGAACATTTTAAAAGCATTATATTATAGAAAAATGTTTTAATAGCGTTCTGAAAACACGCAATAACGTCAATACAATGTCTAAAAACTGGATGTTTTGAACATTCCTAAAACATTCAAAGTAACATTTGTAACATTTTTGTTACTTAAGTGAAACGTTCTTACAGCCTAAAATTGTTCGCTGAGAAGGGAGTCCCTTTACCCTTTAGTGTCACTCTCATTTACAACTTTGAGAGTGTAATTTATTTCAGCACTCTAAAACAGCACCGACAATTATATTGCTATGTGAATGTAGCCATTGATAAACTGCTAAAAGTAGCCTAGCTTTTATCAGCATTGAAACATCTAAGATCATTATGCTGTAATAAAACTTCCACGTTCTTCTCTGGAAGTAACACCCATATCAATTACAAAACCAGTTCCTTGGGTTATCTCACTGTTTAAGCACGCGTGGACCATATATTTAGAATTAGCCATGCACAAATGATCGAGAGAGATAATTCTTAACCTGATGCCTGGAATGCACTGGCTTCTGACAGCTCCCCTGACCATCTACATACCTAGTGTTACACGTGCTCTATATGCCCCTGAAGCAGTGTTATGTCAGGATTTGCTCTCTGACTGCCTGTCTTTGCTCATCTCTGTAGCGCCTAAGGCAGTTCTTTGGCTGTCACTCTTATATCTACAGAGAACACACACATCTCTGTTCAATGGGCCTTTAATAGTTAGCCGTACACCAGCATGGTTCGACTGGCAGTATAATGGAATTTTTTGAGACAAACATTATATGTCTCTTAATGAATATCAAAAAAACACTCTGGAGGCGCCAGCCTTGAAATTGAATATTACTGTTGTAGTCATATTGGAACTCATATTCAGGTTTGGAATAGTCTAGAAAGATATAAACCATACGTTGTATAGAAGGCGGTTTAGAGTCATGTGCTTTGATTGTGGTCCATTTTTAGAATACTATGAAAAAGCCTATGCATTTCACAGTCATTCACTCTTGTGTTGGTGTGTGGATTCCTTTCATTGGTATAGTGCAAGACAGATGAACAATCCGAGGCAGAATTCAGTGGAGAGGATAGCTGAACCCAACGGGATTTCCACCTTATTACAGTGCTCATATTAACTAGTAAAGTAATATGGATAAGAAATAATGAAGTCATTTCATTACCAAATGTTACGTTCAATAGGTGAACTTTTTGTCCGGGAACAGACAGGAACTTTAAATGCCCTTATTAAGAAGGGTGGGAGCTTCTATTGGCCTGAGAGTTCCTAATCTTTATGGCGATACTCAAAACGCTGTGGCCATTTTATCGTGTGTGATGAAGAAGATTTGTAATAGTTTTAACTTGGTGTGGCTCTCACTCCTCAGGCATGTTCAGATGTGAACTCCTCACACACTGTGACCTTCAGCACTCGACCGAGCTCAGGAATGGGTTCGAACTTTATTTTTTTCTTTATCTTTTTGGATTTGAATGTCTGTGTGTGTGTGTGTGTGTGTGTGTGTGTTTATTGCTCATACCATACTAGGTATGGTTGGCTGGAGGAGTGTGTAGAGGAACAGTATCTGTGTGGGAGTTGCCCCATAATTCTGAGCACAGAAGGATTTCCTTCTGTATTCCTTTAGGAATGCACAGTGTAGACGTCCTGATTCACCAGAGCTGTGATGCTGATGTGGGAACAATGCTCACCAATGCACTCATGCTCCAAAACAGGAACCATTGCGGGACTGTGTGAGGAATTCAGAAAATATTACTCTGATGAGCAACAGGGTAATTGTGCTAAAAGGAGTTTATATATATGTGTGTGTGTGTGTGTGTAGTATTTACATCATGGAGACAAATTGACAACGCAAGTATAGTGATACCTGTAAATTTTGACCTTGAACAAGCTAATAAATCATACAGAATGATCTTTTTGGAGAACCTAAAGTAGGAGAACATTTTCTGTGAGGGTTAGTTTTATTAGTAGGGTTAGTGTAGGGGGACAGAAAGAATATCGTTTATTAAACATATGTCTATGGAATGTCAAAACATGAAAACCCAATGTGTATGTATGATGTATTAAAAACATAAGAGGTTCTTTTTGATAAGTTAGGACTGAGGAAGACTAACGGAAAGGCCTGAATTCCACAGGAAGGTTACACTGTTGGGAACAGTCATTTGTTTCTGGGATCTCACAAATCTTAGTACTGAAGTCTATAGCTTTAAACACCCTTGGGACTCTTTATTGGCACATTTGTATCTAGTTCAAAAATCTTTTACACACGTAAATGCAATAACTTACACACACACACACACCTCAAAATAATATGCTTTGATCTTCACAGTATATTCATTGTACATCTAGTTGTTTGTGGATGTTTAATTTATTGGACATTGTTCTAACTAAGATACAAACCATGTGTAGCCAACATTTGAAAACAGTTTAATAACATTTATTTGTTATTTGTTTAGCAGACGTTTGAAGTTTTTATGCAAGACTTTAATAGGCTGTAATTTCAGATGTTTATAATGCATATAATGTTGCATTTTTTGTGTTTTGCCACTAACAGCCCCCCCCAACACACACACACATTATTTATTGTGTATACATGGGTTATTTAGTTCAGTTTCTTTTGGATAATCTCCTTACCCAGGCAAAAGAGAAGTTTATATGTATGCCGGTGAAAGAGAGTGATAAATAGAGTGTGTGATGATTGGTAGTTAAGCGCTTTACAGAGCCAGCCCTAAACAAGAGGGCATGTTTAGAAAATAAACTTAAGGTCAGATCATACTGAATGCGAAAACACTTCATCCAGGGCAGGTAAGACTCCATTTGTGTCAGTTATATTGCATCTGTCTTTTACTATGTCAGACACATTCTCTGCAAGCTAGTAAGACAGTACGGCAGCACCACATCATAACCACGTCATCTGTAAGTCGCTTTGGATAAAAGCGTCAGCTAAATGTAAATGTAAAATGTAAATAACCATTAGCAATAAAAGACTATAAAAAAAGCTATACTAGCGATTTTTGTGCAAAACAAATGTTGCTTTTGTGTTGTGAATGTAGAAACACAATAATTAGATCTTGTTTATTTTGGCTTTAAAGTATATCAGTATTAGAAAATATTGATGTCTGTGTAGTTTTTGCGTTTACAGATGCGGAGAAAAACACATAAATTAAAAATGTACCGGTCGTTGCCCGAGAGCCTAAGACTGAGTCCATATAATGCACTGTAACCGTACCCCTGTGTTATGTGTGTGTGACTGAGACATTAATAGCCCGTCTGCTGATATATCTAGCACACGGCGTGTTGTCTCACCACCTGATTCCTCTCTGGGTTGGGTGGAGGGACGGGGTGTACTTTAAGAACCCCTACCCCACCCAACTCTTCCAGCAAGCTGACAAATTCTTCTATGGCATCCTTGGGTGTGTGTATTTTGGCAGGAGGGATCCCTTGTGACTGTTTCCTGAGTCCAGTACTCACAGAATGTGCCAGGGGTTTGCCCTGCCTTAGGGGTAAGAGGTGACCCCATAACATCAAGTATGCCACTCACACACTTAACAAAAGCTGCAGCTTTATATTACCAAGCACACGATCAGCTTCTTTTCATTGCCACACACTCTTATTCTGTTAACAAAGCATGCACTGACTGTGCTGCAGTGTAGTAGCTAGCACGCGAGGATGAAAGCAGTATGTTCAGGGCAATGCTAAGCTAGTTGTTTTACCACAGAAAAAAACTTGACTACATTGTAAGATATAAACATATGCACTGCTATTGTTCAGGGAAAGGATACACAAATACATGTCCCAATACCTGGTGTACCCTATAAAAAAGGTTTGTGCTTCTCGGAAATCATAGACTTTATTAAACATTATCCTAGTATGATTATCCTAGTATGACTAACATATAGTTAAGGCTGACTGACTGGCCCGCTCATCAGTAGCTTAACAGGTAGAGCTTTGCATTGGCAGAACAAGCATTCTGACAAAATGTGTAGCTCAGTGTTTAAAACAGGGTGTTAACAATGCCAAGGTCATGGGTTCGAGCCCAGGGATTGCACATACTCAGAAACAATGTATAGTATAATACAATGTAAGTTGCTTTGGATAAAAGCGTCTGCCAAATGCATAAATATGTTTTCCATGCAATATTTGTTGCTTTAGATGACTTTATCTGTTATATTATAACACATTTAACTTTATGTAGAAGTATTTCAACATAAAACTAGTGTAACCAAAACCTACACGCTTCACCAAGTACACAAGGTACATTTCAAAAGAAAGAGCTCTGAAGCCGCACATTCAGAATCACTTGAGAGAACACAGGAGTGCTGCCTTTAAAGTTATCTTGGAGTTTTACATTTCAAAATCTTCCACCAAATCTAAAGGCGTTCCATTATATAATACCTTCTTTTTCCTTCCTAATCAAAAGGAAA